>JAJONR010009535.1:0-16079 GCA_029582245.1 Solanum etuberosum
ATCTTAAATGTAAAAACATTTACTCTTGGGAATACTTAGTTCCCATATATCATTTTAAAGAAAATGAACTCAGCTCTACTCTTCCTCAACTCAGTGCTCAAGTCTTTAAAACAAGTTTTAAAACAATTTGTAAAAAGACTTCTTAAAATAGGGTTCATGCCGAATCATGGCCGTGAACGACTCAATTCAAGGTTTTCAATAACCATGCATAAAACTCAATACTTGGAACACAACAACTCCAAAACTCAAGGAGTCAATGATACTACTCATCTCAAGAATGCTCGACTTGGAGGGTTCATGCGGAATTATGGGTATGAACTACTCAACTCAAGGAATTAATGATACTTCTCATCTCAAGACTGCTCGACTCATAGGGTTCATGCGGAATTATGGGCATGAACTACTCAAATCAAGGACCTTCATGGGTAACATGTAGTAGTCCCATGATTAAGAATATAATCCCAAAATGATTAGGAACTCAATACTCAAGACTTAGAACTTGAAGATACTACTCCTCTCAAAGATAATCAACTAATGGAGTTCATGCAGAATTTATGGGCATGAACGACTCGACTCAAGGGTCTAAATAATAATATGGAACTCAGGTATACGACTTTTCTCATTCTCATACTTACTTCCTCAAAACTTAGCTCAAATCGATAGTTGATCTCAAAGGATTCACAATTGAACTCAAAGACTTTCTTGAACTCTAATCTTAACTCTTTATTGAATTTGAATTATGAATTGAAGAGTTATGATTCATGATGTGAAGGACATCGATGATAGTGTAGACTCATAAATACATTCTCCTCCAAATTCTTTTGGATTCATATACTAGACACACTTAGGTCAAAATCCCAATCAAGACCTACCAAAACAATCACTCATTCGCAACTCTCACCTCAAGAACTCAACAAGAACTTCATTATCAAAGAACGAAACACAAAACCTCAAGAACTCAACAAGATTATCAACATACTCAATCTCATGGATGTAATTCATAAAAGAAACTCATGATTGGCGTGTGGGCGAACAAACGCAACACTATGGAAGCTTACATACCTCAAAGAACAAGGTTCTTGAAAAATCTTCAAGAATCTTAAAAAATCTTGAAGAATCTTGAAGAAGAACTTGATTAGAATCCTTGAAACCCTAGCTTGAAGGTAAACAATCAAGAAAATGTTAATTGAGATTCTTGAATTAGTTTCTTGAAATCTCTATGACAAGGAATTATAATTTTCATTAGTGATTCATAATTGTATGGAGGAATTTGAGTTGGAAAGAAGGAAATCTTGGAGAAAGACTTACATTGAAGAAGAATCTTGAAAAAGATTAAAAGAATCTTGAATGGAGTCTACTTTGATTTTTTTTCTCCTCTTGAATCTTCTCTCTAAAACCCAAAACGTTTTGGGGATGAATGAAACTGATTCTACCTTAATTGGGTGAAATTTGCATTTAGAATAAGTGGGGGTAAGGAAAAGACTAAAATACCCCTCCTATTTTCGGGTAACTTTCCTTAAATGGACGGCTTGACTTCAAAAAGGCATATCTCCCTCATACGAGCTTGAAAATTAGCAAACTCTGCGGTGTTGGAAAGAGGATTCCAAGACCTTTCATTTGATATCTTATGGATCTCCTAACTCATCTTGTGCTGAAAGTTTTAGTCGTTTGAAGTTGACCCAAAACTTAAAAGAACTTAGGAATGACTTGAATGAACTCTCTACTAAAACCCTAAGTGTATTTGGATTTATGAAAACTGACCCAAATCAGATTTGTCCCCAAAATATTACTAAAATTCGTTTTAATCTGATTGGGTAAGGAAAAGACCAAAATACCCTTAATATTTTCGGGTAACTTTCCTTATTTGGACAGCCCAACTTCAAACGGGCATATCTCCCTCATACGAGCTCAAAAATTAGCAAACTCGGTAGCATTGGAAAGAGAACTCAGAGATATCTTATGGATCTCCTAACTCATCCAGTGCTATAAGTTATGATTGTTTGAAGTTGACCCAAAACTTAAAAGAACTTAGAATGACTTGAAGGAATTCTCTTTAGTTCTTTTTGAAACTCAAGGTGCTACATCTAGCGATCTTAAAACTTAAGAAAATTTTAAATTCCTCTGAAAAATCTTACTCTCAACGAAGAATGGTTCGAGTCTTAGCTCAAATTTTTTACGAGGTGTTACAAGATGAATATTAAGACTGTCGAACAACTTAAATATCCATGGTAGCTCTTCTATAAATTCTCACAAGCAAGGTGGTGCATGTAGAACCACTGGAATACTTTAATAGCTCCAAGACAACACCAAATATATCATCCGAGATAACCAAATTTTCCCAAATATCCTACCCAACCAAGAGGACATCGCAGGATTGGTACACCCGATCTACCACTAGAGATCCACCCACAAAAGTGAAAACACGTGTGGGCATAGCTAGTGAATCATACTCCAAACCATGTACAAAACGAAATAGGTGGTCACATAAGAATGTATGGAACCAAGGTTGAATAACACTAAAAGCTTCCTCTAAAGAGCGCATATCAAACATTTCCATTCAGTTTACTCCAGTTCTTTAATTTTTAGCTACCCACAATCCACCGGTCTGGTCCCCATTACAATCGTACCTATACTCTATTTATCAGACTCCACATACTTTTCAGATCATTCCACTGAAGCCCACACTCTCAATAGTGACAACCATCATAACCATTCCGGCCATTTACCTTACTTTAAATCAACACTTTTAAGTGAAACCCTTCCTTAGGTCATTTAACAATCAAAAGTAACAAATTTTACGACCCAAACCATGCATATGTCCTTCCAAATGCTAAATAATCGATGCAATCGATAATTTCTTACCTTACAAATTCATACCTTGACAAAACATATCACCACGAACATAGACTTACAATAAAAAATTTGAACTGTGAATCTAATTGCGTAACTCTATCCCCTTATCTATCAACATTAGCTCATACCTTGAAGTTTTTTATGAATTCATGCATCTTAGCTTATCATTGATCATCTCTCCATCGATCTTACCATATCTTTCGCTAAAAATCCAAAAGTACTCATTACCAAACTCAAAATCATAAAAGAACTTATCAGCACACTCGAGTTGAATGTCAGTACACTCTTTTCTCAAGTCTTATCCAATAGTTTTTAACTAATTTGATGAACCCGTGACACTATGACCATAACACGAGAAAACAGATGAAACCATGCATCTTTAAATACATTTCTCTACCCCTCTGAAGATACCTCTTTAGCCCTTGCAATCTAAGAAAATATTCTTTCTCTCACCTCTTTCCAAAGGCTACACTATATCTCACTAAAAAAAAAATCATTTTGAATCTAGCTCCTTTAAATTCTATTCAAGCGATATCCCAGCATCTTCTAAAACTTTCCATACGACCACATTACTCACCAAATAGTAGAAAATTACAACCTTAGATACTCGCAAGTTGTTATTACCATACAAGATTCGTTTAACCAACAATCCTTATTATATAGTTGCATTCCAATCCTAATCCATCACGAACTGTTAGTACCAACATGCGCAGTTAGCCCTTTCAATCACCAGTAAGTCAATTTTTTCATCTACATAACACCTCAAACCCACTTATACTAATCAAATTCAAAGGACTAACCCAATTTTATACGTACTTTCTTACTAAAATCTTCAATTGTCTTTACCCAAGTATTCTCACTGGACTTTCTTTACCCATAAGCTTGGCATTCCGATATTAATCCACTCATTTGGAGCTTAAGATAAAATCACCAGTCCTCATTTAAAATCTTCAAGATACACTTTACAATCTAAATGCATTAATATCAAACCAAAGATCCACCACTAAAATTTTTCTTAAAACAATGCTTAATCCAAGAGTCCGTAGTAACAAACTAGTTGATTTCTCAAATGTGAATGCAACACCGAATCTCATTATCTGAACATGTCATACAATTGGTAACTCCTTAAGTAGTTAGTATCCACACTTGACAATCGATGTATTTATTTCCACATAACACTAGTACCACACCGTGAAAGTCCATTAGATCTATCACTAGAACACATCATACCAATCAAGAAGATCGTACCTAAATAGCCCACACATTTTTACTTGTTTAATAACTGTAAAACATTATCAAATTCATTGTCTCTAGTCCAAGCGATTTGCATTCTTTCTTAGATCAGGTCGATAACAAAAGTAACACACTTCATAATTTTAACCAAGTAAGAATCGATACTGTTGTAGTAGTCGTATCATGACCCTCTTTGATATACGTTCAATCTATAAAATCGTAGTAAAGATTGCTACCTCAATTTCTTCACAAAGGGGCGAATCCACTCTTCTACACTAAAGCAAATCTGAGTCGCATATCTGAATAAAGCACGAAATTTGGCCTCATAGGCTGCAACATATATCTTTCATTGCGTTATATTTAAGAACTCATCTCTCCTCTTGTCCCTCAAAATCTATGAGATATACTACATCATGAAGATGCCAAAAAATGTTGTCCAAGTCATAGGTAGTGCCTTTGCTGGTCGGCACTCAACATGTGACCACCACCACATTTTGGCCTCTCCCTGAGACTGGTATATCATAAACTCAACACCAAATCGCTCTAATATATCCATTTTATAAAGCAGCTTATGACAATCAATAAGAAAATCATAAGCATCTTCAGATTCAATACTCTTGAAGAACGGGGGTTTCAACTTTAAGAACTTAATAAAGAGATCATCTTTACCACTAGTCATTACAAGCTCCATAGTCAATTGGAGAAACATGCCTATTTTCAAAGACACATCCTCTCTTGCTGGTGTTGGTGTTGACATTTATGTTGCTCTAGTTCTGACCATATGTGAAATAGAGTCAAGAAGGTAAGATATCAATTTGTATCACCTATATACCAATTGGATTCAAGTAATCGCACAAAAGAATGAAAGAATGGAGTTTTTCTAAAGTCCTATAGCCTCTCGAAGAAAAGTAAATGTGTCCCATTCCGTTCCGCAAAGACTCTACTAAACTTGTCCTTGTGTAATAAGATCATCGAACCTAAAGCTTTGATAGCAAGTTTGTCACAACCCAAAATGCGTCATGAATGACACCCACATTTAACCTCTTAGGTAGGCGAACCAGCGAATTCAAACCACAATCTATATTAATTTTTCAACTTACGAGATACAACCATTATGCGGAAGCTCAAACCTTATTAAAGTAAGAAATAAAAATCTACTAGAGTCTATTAAATATCATTCCCAAAATCTGAAATTCATCACGTCAAGGACATCTAATCTCCAAATATTAGGTCTAAGTGTAATGACCCGTTGGGTCATTTTGAGAACTAGTCCTCTCTTTTTCATAAATGACATTTTCTGAAATTTTTTAATGGGAATTTTGAATTACTCGTTTAACTACAGTTATTTATTAGCGGGTAAATTTTAAATATTTACTTTTAGTAATTAGTTAATGGGCCAAGTCCATAATTTATTTAATACCCTATATTACTTGACCCATTTATTAAAACAAGTTAGTAAGGTTTAACTTTTAAAAAAAACCATAAATTGATGAGGAACGACAATAACCTCTCGGCAAAAAGGACTTACAATGCGGCGAAAATAAAAAGGGTGAAATAATTATGCATTCATATTTTTTTTTCCAACTTAGTTTATATGTATATTGGTTACTAAGTTATATGTGAAATTATTATTATATTATGGGGTAGAAAGCTCCAATTGTTATGTGTATTAATTGCTGCCAATATGATTGTTTATTGGAAAGTTGAAAGGGCTAATAAGAAAATAATAATGGGTTAATTATTGGTAGAACAATGATATCTATATATGATTGGGAATGGATTCGGCCTAATTTTTCCTTGTTTATTTTTTCTTCTTCTTTTCTTTTTCGTGCTTAAGGTTACAGTTGTGGAACTTAGCTTAAATTTTAGGAATCTTTCTATAGTTATCACATTATGACCAATGTTTTGACATATTAATATGTGTAATTAAATATTAAATGTATTGTATTATATGAATATCATTATAATTATGTCATTTGGAGGAATAAATACTTAATCCTAGGCTTGAAATTTGAAAATATAAGAGTTAACATGTTAATTGACATCAAGATTAGAAACTTGATTATCAGAGGCGGATCTATGATTTGGAGGTCATGGGTGCCACATCGTTCAAGTAAGATAAAAGGATCGGTTGCTTTAATTTTGGGTTACAATTCGGGTTATTAATCTTTTTTTATTTTTATAAAAAAATCGATCAAATATGCATGTTAGTAATATTTTCTTTTAGATATTCCGAGATTAGAGATAACTAAACAATTCAGTTTTTATTTCCTTTTTGGAATTAGATGTCTTATTCGCTGAAACTTTGAGGAAAAAAAAGATTTTTCACATTAAAATTTGAGTTTTTATAAACCATATAATATTATTAACTTAATATATTCATATTCCATTGACTTTCTGTGTTGTTGGAGATATATAGCAGGGAAATAATAAAAATTTTAGTTTCAGTCTAGTCATCTTACTTAGCAAGAACGCCGGTAAAGATCGAAAGAACCTTTAAATTAAAAAAAAAACTCTATTAATAATATTCATCATTTTTAAAACTTATATATTTTAAAAACTACTATTTAAATATATTCTTAATAATATTAATTGACGTTCATAATTCAGTACTCATTAATTAATAAAGAATAAACATGTAACACTCATATCAAGAGATTAATAATTAGTGAAAGAGAAAGTAAAAAAAAAATTGTGAAAGAGAGTCAATTTGAATTAATAAAGAATAGTAAATAAATAAGAAAGAATGTAGAAAAAAAATTAAAGTCCTTTACACATTAATGAAAAAGTCAAAAAAGAAAAGAAAAAAAGGAGCAAGCAAAAAAATGGGTGCTGGCAGCGAGGTTTGAACCTGCATTGGTTGCGTGGCAGACTGTCTCTTTCGCCAATTGAACTGTTCAACGTTTCAATTATTGGGTAGCAAAGTTAATATATATTGAATTATTATAAATATATACATATATATACAATATTTTTTTCGAGATCACTAGGTGCCGTGGCACCCCCACCTATCCACGTAGATCCGCCTCTGTTGATTATAGATTTGGGTGAGTTTTTATGGGTCTAGGCTAGACATATAGTAATATGGATGTTGTTAGTCTCGAAATCTTATTGTGATTACTTATTTAAATATATTGCATTTATTTTGGAAGTCCAATGAAAGGGGAAGACGCAAGTCCTAGAGTGATTGTTCAACTATTTGAGGCAAGTGGATTTCTCAACCCTTGTTAAGTGTATAGAATCGTATATTTCCTTGTAGTATGTGTTGGGGAGTAATGGGACTTGGTGATGGGTTGACTTGTCTGTATTGAATAATTCTAATGATGAAAAAGGGATAATAAAAGGTAATATGATTAATTATTGGTGTGACATGTGTTAAAAATGGTTTGAAAGGCTTATTGATTCATTGTTGATGTTGTATCAAGATTGTATTATTGTGAATTGTGCATTGTTATGGAAATGGTCATCTCCTCATTATTTGTGTGAACATGTCATTTGCATTGGTTCTGAGACATGGTTGTGACAAGTGTTATGTGAATTGAGAAAGAATAAGAAATTAAAGAAGATGTATCATTTCGAGGGATGTGTCGCGCGCCGCGACAAATATTATGATTCGAGGGACGTGCCGGACGCCGCAACAGATTCTATTATTGAAGGACATGTCACACACCACGACGGATTTTATTATTGAGGGTCGTGTCACACGCCGCGACAGATGCATGGACAGATATGTCCCCCATAGGTCCCGGACTAAGAGACAGTGGGTGTGTATCACTAGGTCAGACATGCATCACAATACTTGGCATTGCATTTCATTACATTGCATATCTTTATAATTTGTGAATTTGTGAGTGCCTTTCCGTGGAACTTGTGATTGAGAAACTTGATCTCGTGTGTTACTGATCTGTAATTGTTGGAGTGTTGTTATTGAGTTGTGTTATGTAAATTGTGAACTGCTAGGTTGAGCTGGTTTTATGCAGGTTGTAGTTGTGGAGGTTCGGTTTGAGGGGTAGGAGAACACGTATTATATACTCTTAGCTTTGTGTATATGAGTTTTCTTGCTGAGTACCGTGTGGTTTGGTACTCACCCTTTGTTTCTACATGTGTGTAGGTTACGAGCCCGGATCTTTGTGATACTCTCTATTCTCTTCTTGTCTGAGGCTTCCTATGGAGACTTATGAGGTAGTTGTTTGTCATCGCAACAAAAATGTTTGCTCCTTATTTATGATTTTATTATACTTTAGAAACAACATCATTTGTGACTTGTATTTTTCTTTTGAATCAATTGTAATATTTTAAAGGCTTGTACACGTGACAACCAAGTTTTGGGGGTATATTTAAGTTAATAATGGATTTCTGCATTATTTTATAGTGTTGGATTTTTATTATCATTTTATTTCTGTATTTTATTGTAATAGTTGGATTTTAGGCTGACTTGTGTTGGTGGGATAAGATGAATGTCATCACATCCATTTTTGGGACGTGACACTAAGAGTATCAAAGACACCAGAATAAATAAATAAAGTAGTTTATATCTGAAAACTAAGGACATCATGTCATAACCGAGGGAATCCTACACGAGCTAGAATGAATAGCTCACATTGAAACCTAATGTGTTGGAGGTTGGCTAGAGCTGAGGGCAAGTCGAAGTCGCAGTACACTTGCTGCACTCCACAAAGGAAAACAAAGAAAACACAAGTAGAGATCATTACAAGGCAACATGTACCGAGTAGATATCATCGGCCGACACAAAATAGAAACCAATATGCATAAAAGAATAGTATAAAATCAACTATAACACTTACCAGGTGGCAAACAACAAACAACATGAACAAGTGACAACAACACTGAAGCAAGTACACAATCAGTCCACAATATCAAGAACACACATGAGGACTCAGGCCTCCACACCACACTATTTTGGGGAATGAGTTCTTTGAGATTAGGTACATTAAGTTATTTTTCTTTAATGTTACGGTATCAGAACGTGACACCTGATCCAATAATATTGTGTCGGCTCGTGCCACCCGATCCAAATATATCGTGCCAGCTCGTGGCACCAGATCCAAATATATCATGCCAGCTCGTGGCACCCGATCCAAATATATCGTGCCGGCTCATGTCACCTGATCCAACAATATATCATGCCAACTCATGGCACCCGATCCAAATATATCGTGCAGGTTCGTGGCACCCGATCCAACTATATAGTTAATTCGTCATTCTTTATCATCACTTTACACTTCATTAACAATATTTCATCAAGCCTTCTTTA
Source organism: Solanum etuberosum (assembly GCA_029582245.1). Taxonomy (NCBI): domain Eukaryota; kingdom Viridiplantae; phylum Streptophyta; class Magnoliopsida; order Solanales; family Solanaceae; genus Solanum; species Solanum etuberosum. Next base: position 9,362 of record JAJONR010009535.1, read on the forward strand.
TTCAAGGCATCACTTTGATAGAACAAGTTTAAGATTATGGATTCCGCGGTCTTGGAATTTCAGACCAATCCTAACAACACATGAATCATCCAAACCACAACAATTAAGTACATAGAAAATTTCATAGCATTACTCAATGACTATCAATCACTATAAGAGTCACTCTATCACGTAAAATAAACCATGACCTACCTCAATCGAAGAACCGAAGTCAAGCCAGCTAATTCTCCAATGCCTTTCCTCTCCTCAATGCCTCAGAACGTTTCTAATCTATCAATATGCATAATTCATAAGTAAACAAGTCTATAGACACCCATATTACTATATAATCTAGCCTAGACTCAACAATCCGCCCAAATCTATAATCAAATTCCAAAGTTTTGATACCAACTAATATAACAAGTCTCATCCATGACCCCAATTAATAGGTCAAATCCTATATTTCTTAAATTCAAACCTAGGGTTTAAGTCTTAATTCCTATGGTATTCAAATAATACAATATACTTAATATTTAATTACCTATCACAATATATTAAAACTTAATTTGTAATGTGATAATAATAAGAGAATAAGACAATTACGAACCATTCGTGAAATGAATTAACCTGCATATCACAACCAGTAAGAAACTTATATGCAAGACTTGATATCCCTTTAATATAATTCAATTACCCCACTGTTATCCCCCCAAACATTACTTTATAATTTCCTCATGATTATTATAATAATTGCCTACCAATTGTCCATTACACTTTGTCCCCCAAATCTACGAAATTCACCAAAACGTTGTAGCAACACATTAATTAAAAGTCATTTTCTTTCCAAACTAACATACAACACTAGTTTATACATTATTTCCTAGGGGTGTATATCGGTCGGTTCAATTCGGTTTTAAGTATTATCGGTTCGGTTTATCGATTTTTAAATATGCTAAACCGATAACCAAATCAATAAAATATTTATTATCGATTTTCGATTTATCGGTTTTGGTCTTTAAGAGTTCAGTTTTCGGTTTAACCAATAAGAAAATGCTTTCAAAACAAATATATGACTTGTCAATAATTAAACGTGAAATGAAAAAGAGAGAAATTTAATTACTCATTGTGTGTCAAAAATCTGCTTGGTGTAGTAAAAGTATAACAAATACTCACAATTCACAACCCTAGTCGTTGTCTAACCCTTGCCATCGTCGTTGCAAACCCTAGGCGTCGTCGTTTTTAGTTTTTTAGGTTTTTGACGTTGTGAACCTAAAGTCAAAAGTAATATTAAAACCTAAAGGGTAAATGCAGTGAGCAGAGTTAATTAAGTAGTGTCAATTGTATAGGGTCCTTATAGTTATGGTCTAATATAGTGATTATATTGATTATTTTTTTTGATATTTATGTATGACTAAAAATTAAAATAGTAAATTATTATATTCTTAATGGGTTATCGGCTAACCCAATAATCCAATATTAAAAAACCAATATCGAACCGATAACCCAATAATTTTTTTCTTATAAAACCATTAAATAATTGTTAACCCAATAACAATAAATCAATAACACTTTTTCGGTTCGATTTATCGATCGGTTTGATTTTTGCACACCCCTATTATTACCTATCAAATTTACAAGTTCAAAGGTGTGGGAGCAGTTGTACCTGGTAGAAGTTACACGCCTTCCGGTTGTGCCGAGCTATTCTCTCGTTCTTGTTATAATTAAAATAATAATGACCTTTTTAATTTATTTCAACAAATGAGACAAGTGGTATAAGGTATTAAATAAAGTATGGACTTGGCCCATTAACGATCAACTAATATTAATTATTAAAAGTACCCCATTAATTATATAACTATAGTTACGAATAGTCCAAAACACCCATTTAGAATTTATCGGAAGAGTCTTTTACGAAATAATAAGCTCTAGTACTCAAAACAAACTAAAATGGGTCATTACAATTCAATGAACATGAACGTGATGATATGGTTACTGATGAAGATGATGAATAATCGACTCAGAGTAACAATATTATTTCGTCTTCTAATCTAGAAATGAAAGCTTGTAGTTAAGAGATTGTTCATAGAATGTAGGAAGATTATATAAAGGAATATTTTGTTACTACCTCCTCCAGAAAAGTTCGAATTCTAATTTGAGTGACAAAATTGAGAAAAAAGAACAATTTATTTTTAATGAGTTATAATTATAACTGAATCAATGACAAGTTTGAAGATTCAATTGATGTATTGCTCTTGCATATATTGTTATTTTGTTGTTGTTGATTGTTATCAATTATTTTACAAGGTTATTTTTTAATGGAACATATTCACTATAAATGGATAATACAAATTTATGGGTATTTTTAATAGTTTTTAAAACTTATGGGTATAAATCATATTTTTTTGAAATAGTCAAATATTCTTGGAAAAACTTGGGGTCAAACACATGGTGTCATTTCACCAAAAACTTGGGCCAAATATTATTTGCCAAGAATATTTGGGAACTTGAGGCCAAACGCTAGCTAAATCTCTCTTATTGGTTTTAATTTTGAAAACTTTCTCAATAGAGTCAATTATTATACAACCTATCAGAATTATTCTAAAAGTGTTTAAAAATAAAATTAGGACTTCGAGTTGTTTCGCATTGCTACTAAGAGCCTGTTTGACATTGCTGTTGGGAGCCCAGAAGCACTTGGTTTGAAAAAAAATATTTTTTTTTGAAAAAATAGGTGTTTGACAAACCTGTAAAACTGCTTTTAAATAGAAGCAGAAACAATTTTTCTGCTGTTGGGAAGAAGCTAAAAATTTCTACTTAAAAAAAAAGTACAAGCATAAAATTACTTTTTTCAAGACAAAAATGTCTCTTCCATATATATATATATACACACACACATATTTACTTATATATCTCTTATTAATTAATTAGCATATCTCATATGTTTGGTTAAGTTTCATTTAATAATTTTATTTTTATATTATAAATTTTATATTTTATTTTACGTTTAAGTATTATTATTTTATTTATTTTTTTACGTATTATTTTACAGAATTAGAAAACAAGCAATATTTTTGTAAGATTAGAAAAAAAAAACTAAAAATTCCAACCTTTCAAAAAATGTATAATATTGATTGAAAATTTGAGAGAGAAAATGACATAAATAGTCCCTTAACTATAGTAGTAGGTCTAAAATGGTCCCTTAACTATACACTTAACGGATTTAGTCCTTTAACTATTTAAAAACTTATCATATTTGGTCCCTTAACTATACACTTACCGGTTTTAGTCCCTTAACTATAAACTTACCGATTTTAGTCCTTTAAGTATTCAAAAACTTATCAGGGTTGGTCTTTGTCCAGTTTTTAATACAAATAACTTAGGTTTATATTGACGGAATCCATGCCTCGAGAAATTAAATACTTTACCAACTTTTTCTGTTGTTTCTCTTTCTCCGCTACTTTTTCTTCAAATTAACCTTATGCGAAGAACCTTACCCTCAACGATTTAAAATAAAATTCATGAGAAAAGAAAATATAAGTCATAATTTTATTCAACAGAGGATAAAATGAAGCATATTATTGCTACTAATGACTTGAATATGCTAAACTTTATTATAAAAAGAAAAAAATTATTACCCGTTAAATCCAAAGTTTGTACTCCAACGACGTCATTGAACGGAATTTGTTTAATTTTTCAGAAATTGAAATTTATAAAATGGTAGATTTGCAATTTTATTAATTTTTTTTAAAATTATTCAATTTTATTATTCTATTAATTTTATTTTACGTAAATAAATTTGAGTAAATTAAATAAAATTCGCACTGATTAGCATATTCAAGTGCGGATTCAAGTCATTAACAACAATTATATGCTTAATTTTATTCTCCACTGAATAATATTAGGACTTATATCTTCTTTCCTCGTTAATTTTACTTTGAATCGTTGACGTTATTGTTCTTTTCATAAGAGTAGTTTGAAGAAAAAAGGACGGGGATAGAGAAAAAACTTTAAAAATGGGTTAAAGATTTAATTTCACGAAAAAGTAGCGGAGAGAGATAAACAACAGAAAAAGTTGCTAAAAGATTTAATTTCTCGAGACATGGATTCCGTCAATATAAACCTAAGCTATTTGTATTAAGACAAAGGACAAAGACCAAACCTGATAAGTTTTTGAATACTTAAAGGACTTAAATCGGTAAGTTTATAGTTAAGGGACTAAGACCGGTAAGTGTATAGTTAAGGGACTATTTATGTCAATTTCTCAAAAATTTGAATATGAACATCTTAATTTAATAAAAATAAAAATTTCTTTTAATTTTGTAATAGATGTTTAAACTAGTTTCTCTATAAAATAATCGTAATAATAAAAGTACATTAATACTTGCCCTTAATCATAATTTGACTCTCAAAAGCACTTTTTAAATAAGATTAGCTAAACACAATTTGCTTATAAAAAACACTTTTCAAATGAATTAGCCAAACACGAATTTCTTTAATTCAACACTTTTTTGAAAAGCTATTTTTTTTAAAAATGCTTATGAAAATAAGCAGTTTTTAGTAACAATGCCAAATAGGAAAAACGACTTATTGCGCTTTTTTAAAATGACTTTTCAGAAAGTGCTTTTGAAAAAATAATAATTTGTGTTTGGTTAATTTATTTGAAAAGTGTTTTTCATAAGCAAATTGCGTTTTGCTAATCTTTTTTAAAAAGTCTTTTTAAGAGTCAAATTATGAAAAAAGACAACTATTAATGTACTTTTAATATTAAGATTATTTTATATACAAAAACTATTTTAAATATCTATTATAAAATAGTTAATTAAACATTTATTTTTATTAAATTAAAATGTACATATTTAAATATTCAATCAATATTATACATTTTTTCTTTTGGAGGAAATCTTCCATCCTTAGTAGTTCTCCTTCAGATATCATCTTTTCTGATTCCATGGACTGAAAATCTTGCATAAGCTGAGGATCTTCGATATCATTTATGCTGGATCCACTCTTCATTGAAACATCTATTTTATCATGTGAATCAAGTGATTAAAGTAGACTTAGTCTAACTTCTTCTAAATATCGATTTATCATCTTATTTTTATCACCGTCTTGAGTCATGATTCTTCTAGCGATGATCTTTACTGAATTATCATTGACAATACCGTTTCGAGGAGTATTAGAATACTCTGTAATTTTTTCTTGAATATAATCAAGTATTTCTTGGCCATAGATTGCTTTGGTTGCGGGATCTGTTTTCATTAATTTTTCTCAGAAGTTGTTATAAAAGGATTGGTATAGACAGGGAATATTATCATCCGTATAACCAAGTTCGAGAGTCCATTTATGGATCCATGGGATAGAGAATTCAAGAAAGAAATATATTTGATCTATTTTATCCAGGCAACAAATATGATTTGCATGGTATGATCTGAATCAATTTAATCATTTCTAAGGTCATAGCACTGATGAGAGAATTCATAATTTCTCAAAAATTATTATTAAACAGATTATATTTGTTGAAGATTGGGGACTCTCTACCATGAAAGAAAGACAGATAAGTCTAATCTTCAACAGATATAATCTGTTTAATAATATTTTTTGAGAAATTATAAATTTTCTCATCAGTGCTATGACCTGAGAAATGATTAATTTCAGCACTCCCAGTGTTTATAAGAATAGTCTCGTAATATGAACGAGTTTTATAAGATTCTCCTGTAAAATATAGTCCGTTAATCAAGTATCTTTGAAGAATTTCCCATGGTTTATCTTTTCTCTGAATATCAGAGTTTTCAACAAGAAATATCATTTCTTGATTATTTGACTTCTCATAAGTCTTGACATCGTCATTGTCTGTATCTCGAGTTATTGAAGCAAACGTATCTTTTTGCTTACAAGATTTCAAGAATTCCTGTAATTGTTCATATAATGGACTGCTTTCGTAAATATCATTTAAATGAATTGAAGAAGATGATGATTCACCAATTTTTGAGTTTATCAAACTCTTTCTTCCATGCTATATTACAGTTTTTGATTGATTGGATGAAGAACCGTATGACGATCCTACCCGGTTAGAACTACTAGACACATGGGCTCAATGAAGATACGTATTGAATCTTGACAGACCCCTTGCTTGGGTAAAAGGATAGTAATCCTTCCATACAATCATATTACCATATAAAAATTTAAATGTATTTTGATTCGGATTTATTTTCTTAGATTCGGATGCTAAACTAGATTGAAGTTGGCCGGCGGATTACCGCCAGTCTTCAGAGATACTGTAAATGGTATCAGAGCCTAGGAACTTTTGTGGAAGATTCAAACTTAGATCCGAAATATTCAACATAGATATGACTTCTGTAAACATGGATCTGGGAGAAGTAAGTACTAAAAGTACTAGACTTGAAGAGGTAGATATACCTCAAGACCTTGATTTGTTAAACAAATGGACGATTCCAAAAGTTTCGATAAAAACCATACATGATTATGATTTCTTTGTTAAATTTTCAAATAAACAAATGATAAAAATGACAGAACAGTCGTTGGCTTTAAATTCTTCAGAACAGACTATTCGTTTATTAAATAAACGTGACATTGACTTATATAAAAATCAGTATAATTTTCTTCACATTGGTATGATACAAATTGCTTTTAAGCCTTTAACTCTTAAAGGGTTACCAGAAACATTTTTAGCTGCTTTACGAGATGCCAGAAACTTAAATTTCAGACAATCTCTTATGGGTTC
>JAJONR010009536.1:0-16590 GCA_029582245.1 Solanum etuberosum
CGCGTCCAGAAAGTTTATTTCCTTATTTTGTTTCCTTTTTGTTTAGGACATGTTTTTCTATAAATAGGGTATGTAAACCTCATTTTTAGGGGTTAGACATTATTGTTTACTTTTAGTTTTTAATATTTTCTTGGGAATTAACTTGCAAACTTTGGCAATTTGATTTTCGGATTTCGGTTTATAAGATTTTCGCTTTGAAATTCAATTGGAGATTACGGGTTTCTTCTACTCTAAACGTAAGTTCATGAATTCTCTTTACAAAAATATGAATTGTGTTCTTTCAAGCATAAGTAACTAAATCCACAACTAGGGTTGTGGGAATCATGAGCAATTAACAACGTATGAATAATAACTAAGTAATTCTTGAATAGTGTTGATGCATGTATTGGTAATTCTTTCGCTTAGAAGTCTTTTTAATAATGGCCAACGTTAGAACTTGCCTTGTTGCTACTTGCCGGACCAAGGAGGTAGTTAATAAGAAAAAAATTATCAACAGAGATTTAGTGTGATACTATCTAATAGTCTAATGTCAATTGGTGCGAGGGTGAAAACTAAGTCATACATTGATGTGATGTCTAATCTGAGGTAAAGATAAGGGTTAGTAAATTATACATACGTAGCCGGACCAAGGTGCGGAGTGAAACTCCCTATTTGGAGGAAAAATCACTTAGGGATACATATCTTACCAACTTTGCATGTAAAACACTAGCAAAATATTACTATTATTAGGAATACTGCGTTAAGAGCTTATGGGGAACACATACACCCTAATTTCTCTCTCATTGATAACAACAAAGTTTGAATCTTGCTCACTTGTTACTTAAACAACAATCAGTTATTTGTTTCACAAATTCCCCCCTTTTATTTACTTTTCTCAGAAATAAGTTGACTAAACGAATATAATAGTGAGTTAAGTTTAAGTCTAAATCATATTCCTCGTGGGATCGACCCTAACCTACAAGTTGGGTTCTTTATTTGACAACGATAGCTTATACTTCTTTAGGGAGGTGTAATTTGAGCGTATTAAGACTCCCTCTCATAGATGTGGTGTACTTCACACCCATGAAAGAGACTCTACTTAGTGCGGCTTTCAGACATCCTAGGACTCTTGAACCTAATGTTCTGATACCAAGTTTGTCACGCCCCGAGGCTACCCTTTTGAGGTAACATGGGACCTAGGATCATGAGTGACCCCAAGCTAACCCTGTGTCTGGCATATATCAAGCATACTGAGAATAATTGAATAAGTCATGTACTATGTGGAAGCTAAAACAATGGATAACTGAAAGTGGGGAATACCCAACTAGTCTGAATGTATAAAACATACCAAGAGCTTAATAACAACTGAAAGATGAACTTAACAATTCAAGTTGATTCTATTACTATGTCTGAAAAGCCTCTAACAGAGATAAGTTGCTGGGACATGCCCCCCCCCCAGCTAACTCTAACAAAACTGAAAACTGAATAAAAAGACTAAAGTAAAAAGCATGTCTATTGTCTTCGAAGTATGAGGACTCACCACTGAAGCTGCTGAAATGCGGGCCGAGAATCGATATAAGCATGATGTGGATATTGAGTACCTGAACCTACATTATGAAAGGATGTAGCGCAGAGTATGCGTCAGTGCTTTGAATGTACTGAGCATACAGGATATAGATACTAAGTTGAACAAATGTATATGAGCTGAACAAAGCATAACTGAGCAACAATGTAAATACTGAAACATAACTGAAAAGCTAAGCGGAATGCAATGACCAAGTGGTAATCATGAAAATAACATGGAGTCCGATAAATACGCCCCATCGAGAGGACCCAGTATACCTTGACAGGGGTATCAAGGCATGACTGGCGTGATCACTAAATCTGATGCCCAATAGAGGGGACTTATAATCCTACGGGTGCACGTATTTTTGGGACTATGAGGGTACGCTGAACCCTAGTACAACTCGGTGCTAAGTCTACTCCCAACTAAATACGTATATGACTGAAATACTAAATAGCTCAAAATACTGACATGTTAACTGAGAATGTAACATCTATATACTGATAATGCGACATTCGAAATCTGGAGCATGATTATCTGTTTAACTGACCTAGAAAGTATTATTCATGAACTAAGAGACTTTATACAAACTAGGTTTCTGAGTTTCATACAAGGAATTAAGCAAACGTTCCAAGAAAACCTGTTATTTCGATTAGGGATACTACAACAACTAAATCACAACAAAACTCCAAGGTTTTAGAAACCCTAGGTCTAAACAAGATATGGAGATTCAAGGAGCTGACTGAATTCTAGGGACCTAGTGAATGAAAGGAACCCACTAGTGAAATTCCACATATCTGGTGACGAAATCTATGGAGAAATCCTTCGATTTCGGGGCTGAAACTTGAAGCAAACCTTCTGGTTGTTCTTAGGAAACTGACGCCTCTTTCTTCTCCTTTTTTCTCTAAGTTTGGATGATTTTTGGTGAATAAAGGTTATGGGTATGTATAACTAAGATATTAGGCTTAAACTGAGTAAAACGACATAGTTTAAGTACCCAACGCATAGGGGAAATGACCAAAACGACCCTGACTTAATTCTGACGAAGTCCGTCCATGGAGGGAACGACGCTCTGTCGTTTGGACTACCGGCCTTCGTTTGGGTTCGTCATTCATGATCTGCTAGACAGGGCTTCACTATAACAAGCATAAATTTTTACTCCGAGATAGGATTTTAGCAAACTTGGTGGCGTTGGAAAGAGGATTCAATTATCTTTAATTTTATAGGTCATGGGCCACTTAATTCATTTTGTGCTAAAAGATATGACCGTTTGAAGTTGACCCGACAACAATTTCCCTCTTACTGGCTGCTGACCCTTACCTACGGTCATACCTATGGTCTTTAGGTCCAACCATGGACCATACTGGTAGACCGTGGGTGGGATCAGAGACTATAAAAAATTGGTCCTTAATGACAGAACCCCACCTACGGTCCGTGGGTAGTTCCGTTGGTATTGGCACAAGTTTTCTGAAAGCTAGGATTTTTCTTCATTTTGAGATCCGAGGTGTTACAATCTTATGGCACAAAGAAAAAAACTCATGAGAATCCTCGCTCTTACCACCCTGAAACTGGGGTGGTTTCATATTTTAAACCTCTCACAGTTCTGTTTATCAGTCGCTATCAAGATAACCTCTAGAGAAATTTATGCACCAACAGACGGTGCAAGACCCACTTGTGGCTGGCCCACCTGAACATGAACACCTGGAGTCTGATCCCCAACTCTCGTCTGAGCACCCTAGGGTGTGCCTGGTGTACCACCCGAAGTAAGGTTCTCTATCACCCCATGCATCCTCAACAAGGTCTCCTGAAACAACGGAGGTCTAAACTCGGGAGGAACCTAGTCCTCAACAACCTCCACCTCTGGCTCCTCAGGAGAAGCCTCTCTAGCCCTGCCTCTTGCTGGTTCCACTCCATGGATGTCACGTGTACAAGCCACTAAATACATAAGTGCGAAATTAAAAAATATATACAAGTCTCAATCTATGTTTCTCAAATAAAATAAAGTGTAAGGAAAGGAAAATGAGGGCCTGCCGAATGAAATGTAGCTACCTCTTGAAGTCCTTGATAAGCCTCGAGATCGAAGAAAGAGAAAGAGATCACACAGGTCCGGGCTCGGAACCTACACAAGTGTAGAAGCAAAGGGTGAGTACGAACAACACGATATCCAGCAAACAACCCATTAAACAAAGAAACTGGAGTGCTTATGGGTTTGCAATATTGCATAATGAAGCGTTCAAGAACTTTCTTAATGTAAAGTTCTTGTGAAAGAGATAACAATCTGCTGAAACGATCTCTTGAAATCTTAACTCCAACAACAATTGTTGCTTCACCCATATCCTTCATCTCAAAAGTAGATAATAACCACTTTTTATTTATTTTACAAAACCAATGTCACTTGCATCTATTAGTATGTTGTCTACATACAATGATAAGATCACAAACTTATCTTTGAATCTTTTGATGAACACACAATGGTCTTCATGAATCATAACAAATCCATATGATATGATCACATTATAGAATCATAACTACCATTGTTTCGAAGATTGTTTAAGGCCATAAAATCACCTTTGAAGTCGACATACTTTATTTTCTTTCCCTTTATTCACGAAACCTATAGTTTGTTCCATAGAGATTTCATCTCCTAGTTCTCTATTGAGAAATACAGTTTTCACATCCATTTGATGCAATTCAAGATCCAACGTAGCCACTATGGATAAAATGTCACGACCCGAGTTGACACCCTGGACGTGGCCGGCACTCGAGAACCATTGTTGGCCCCCAAGCGAACCATCATCTTAGCTGACTACAAGCAGAAGACTAACTCAAGCATACATAAGCATCAAATTGAAAGAAACGTTTAAAAACAGTTTACTGAATCTCAAAACTTCACTGAATATACTGAGTATGAAACATACGTTTTAAATAAAATATCTGAAATTGAGAGACTCTCCAAAACATTCTATAGATGAAGCCTCTACTATACAAAGACGAGTGTTAGGACAAGACCCACGACTCCTCAAAAGAACTACTACTAACAACTCATAAAAACTGGAGTCCTCTGGAAGTAAGGAGACTTCACTCTAAAGCTGATGAACGGATGAAGTGATCTGAACATACTCTTGTTGAATGTACGAGTATGTAATATAGTTGAATAAAAAATAACTCAATGAAAGGACTGCAATAGATAAAACATAAACTCAACTAAATATAAAGTATTAAAGGAATGAAATCTTTTAAAACTTTACAAAAACACTTACTCACCTCTGAAAGTCAACATAATAAGTGATATAATAAAATACACTTTAACTCTATTTGGGAGATTTTCTAACCGACAACCATCACTATGAGCTACGTGATGATACAACGTATCGCCCACACTGCCAGAACTGTCCTATACCTTGTCGAGGTATAGAACACCTCAACTAAGTGGATCCACTAAGCTATGCTTAAAAAGCAATAAGTAATCATCTAAAAAGTATGACCCTTTACCAATGTTGGCACACATGATTTATGAGGAATTTTGAGTTTTCTGAACTCGTCCTTATATCGGTGCTCAATACTACTCCCAATAATATATACTCATGCTCATATGTTTAAAAACATAACTCTTCCTCTGATTTGAAATAATTTCTCAAACTACCTTCTTAAAATAGGTAACTTCTCTTGAAATATCTTTTGAACTCATAACTCATTTATAAATCTCAGTTTCTCTTTTATCAATGTAAAAATTGATACCTCTAGGAATACATAGTACCTTATACTCTTACTCAATTCATACTTGAAAACTATTTTTCAAAACATATCAAAATTATATTTTAATATGATCATTGATGACTCAGGAAGTTATACTGCATGAACATTGATGATATATCTAGATACGATACTGCTCATACACTGATGGCATACTGGATTTTCATACTAATCATCTTTTCGAAACTCTTTTTTCAAAAATCAGTTTAAGAACTCAAGTGTTGGCTTTAAACAAGATTTTACAAAATTTATAACTTAAATCATAGGGTTCATGTGGAATTATGGACATAAACGACTCAACTCATGGATCTTAATAGCAATAAGGAAACTTAGTACTCAGAACTCAAGACTCAAGAAATCAAGAACTCAAGAACTTGAAATTCATAACTCAACGATATTTCTCCTCTCAAAAATACTCAATTCATAGGGTTCATGCTGAAATAAAAACATTAACGAATTTAATGCATAACATATAGCAATTCAATAATTAGGAATAGAATTTCAAAAAGAAACAGGAACTCAAGAACTCAAATCAACTTATCTCAAGAATACTCAAATCTAGGGGTAGAATCCTAGATTTCTCTTTTACTGATTTGATAGTAGATGTAGGGCGTGGGGATGAACTAGTCTAAAACTATGATAGCCTTACATACCTGAAAGAACAAGGTTCTTGAAGAATCTTGAAAAAGAACTTGAATAGAAGCCTTGAACCCTAGCTTGAAGGATAACAATCAAGAAAACCTTTCTTGAGATTCTTGAATTAGTTTCTTGAAATCTCTATGGCCAAGAATTATGATTTTCATTAGTGATTCATAATTGTATGGAGGAATATGATTTGGAAAGAATGAAATTCTTGGGGAAAGACTTACCTTGAAGAAGAATCTTAAAATTACGATTGACGCAAAATTGGTGGCGTTGGAAAGAAGAATCAATTACCTTTAATTTGATGGGTTATGGACCACGTAGCTCTTAATATTCTAGGAGCTATGATCGTTTAATGTTGACCCAAAGAGAATCTTACATCAAAACTTAATCGGTAAGTAAACTTTCAACTCAACTTTGTGCTATGAGTTTCTAATGACCTTAATTGATATCCCAAATCATTCTCACACTAAAGAATTTACCTTTAAAAATATGGGCAATTTAAGAATCACCCTATACAATGTTATTCACAAATAAAGAATAGCTCGAATCTTATCTTAAAATTTTTCAAGATGTTACAATATCTCCCCATTGGGATCATTCGTCCTCGAATGACGGCTGGACTGAGAATGGAAGGGGTTACTCTTACTATATTCATTCCTAACTCAAAATCACAAAGTACTTAACATAGGGTGATTATTCTAATATAAATCACAAGATTCAGGTTCTATAGCTTTATAGGGAATCTCATCCCAAGAACACTACTCCTTACCACTACATTCAACTAACGTTGAGCTCATATCACGAAACACCTAATGTATCACGCATTGTCCACATGTTAGCAACACCACATTGAAGCCTTGTACAATAACCAGTCCATGGACTCCTACTAACCCACTTTCTAAGAACTTCTCATCCTCTAATCATCTCTACTAACTAAACTTTCATGCATTACCACCAGGATGTTGACTTCGTACTAATTGTAAAACTTTATCTCCTTCTTCCTCCACATTCATAACCTTAGATGGAATAAACACACCATCAGTATCACAATAAGAAAATATCAATCATTTTCTCTATCATCACACCACTACTATCAACAACACCACTCTCAACTAAAAAGGATCACTGAGAGATCTTTAGGGTGAAAGATCATAAGCACGATTCATTCGAGATATCTAATATAAGAATATGCATGGCATAATATTATGTTTCTAACCACTGAGAGTAAATCATGAACTTGTGAGACTGGACATACTATGAGACATGAATGTTTATATGAATAGGTTCATATCATAAGACTGATATCTATAACTTAATGGAGTAAGATTAAGATTAATGGGTTAAAGTCTTTGCCCCTCATTCTGAATAGTAAGCATAGATGTGAATCTCTCCGAAGTGTATGAGCATAAGTCATGAACACAATTCTGATATAGGAAACATCATCATGATGTTGAAATGAATGAACTTTGAGGAATATTATAGAGTATGAATGGATTGATGTACCTCTAAAACTCATTCAGAAAACATCACTATCTCATCCTCAACACTTGACTTGGTTTCTCATCTTATCATCTCCCCCTTAGGTATAAAGTTGATACTTGAAAGCTATGGACATATTCCATAATCTCTTAACTGGTCTACATTTCTTATACTCTAATACTCAGGAAAGGCTTATCTCATGCCTACTGAACTCTCCATCAGCAGGTACTAAGACTCCTTATAAGACCTCTTTCTAAGATGCTTCTATTAACCTCTTCTCATTTGCATATAGGTCTGCTTCATCTAACTCTTAAGGAAAAAAATAATGCTTACATCAGCCTATTCAACATTGAAAACTCAAATATACTATCTAGGCACACCTGGATAATCATTAACTTAATTGGAACCTCGTCTAATTACATACAATCTTGGGTACACCTCTTAATGCTCTTGTTACTCTTATGACTTAGCCACTCTTCACTGCCCTTATCTAAAAGTTAGGATCTATCACTTGTACCACTCATATTCATTGCAGCTAACATCTCAATTCCTCACCTACTCTATGTCAAGTCTACCAGATCGGATCTCAAGACTAACATCATCACCCTCATGTTGCCATTCTTTTGATCACGACGCTCATCTCAAATTTAAGCTTAATTTTATTACTTATCCCAAATATCAATACAACTTCTCACATACTATACTAACTTATGAATACTAGATAAAATTAAGAAACACTCACCCACTAAGATCTTATAACAAGTTGTGTATCTTCATACTTATAATTTACCATCACACTTCCTTTCACAACTTAAGTGTTATTTACCCATTCGCTATACATCATTGCCTAATTAGTTCTGTAACCCTCTGAATATTACGGGTTTTCCCTTAAAAATTATAATCCTAATTTAGAGCTACCACCTCATGAATACTCCTGCTTTGCTATTCAACACTTACACTTGGTCGTTACTAACACAAAGACAAATCATCATAAACTCCTTTCTACTTAAAGTATACTTCTAACTCATCCATACTAGTATATCTTACTCTACCTCCTATCATGAAATCTACACAAATTCATCATTTCTTAGTCTACCCATAAGGGAAAACTCCTCATTAATAACTTACTGGGTGCATGACTATAATAACATAGATTGCCTCATCACTATCTCCCTTTCTTAGATTACTGAACCTTTGCATGCATTTCTTCTAATTTTGAGCACTCTTACTACTACTTTTTATAATCTCATAACTCATACTATCTTTTTGGGTAAAAATACTACCCAAGCCCTACAAGACACCTCCTCATAAGGGTATCAATTGAAACAAGGTTTAGAAAAGAGAGTCTGAGAGTACATCTCTCTTTTAGCTTGAACGCACGATTTATATGAATAAGAGTGCATTCTTTCAAAACTCAACACTTAAACTCACTCACGGGTTTCTCTCAAGACCATCTGTAGTCTCATGATTTTCTCAATATTTTTGCTGAGAGTAATTCATCGATAAGGACCTGGATTTGCTTTTCAACTACCTTGAGTATGAGGGGTAGTCGAATGGGTATGAGAAATGCACTAGTTAGAATAAATTCCTTATGCTAGAGTTCTACTACATGATTTAGATTATGAAAGAAGGGAAACTTTTCTTAAATGTATGTAGTCCCTCATTTACAGAAGTGGGGCCCTCACAACCATAAATAAGATCCTACTGACATGGCTTCATAGACACCCTAGGACACTTGAACTTTGTGCTCTGATACCAAGTTTGTCACGATCCGAGCCTAAACCCTAGACGTGGTCGGCACTCGAGAACCATTGTTGGTCCCAAAGCAAACCATCATCCTTGCTGACTACAAGCAGAAGACTAACTCAAGCATACATAAGCATCAAATTGAAAGAAACGTTTTAAAACAGTTTACTGAATCTCAAAACTTCGCTGAATATACTGAGTATGAAACATAAGTTTTAAATAAAATATCTAAAATTGAGAGACTCTCCAAAACTTTCTATCTATAAAGCCTCTACGATACAAAGATGAGCATTGGTACAAGACCCACGACTCCTCAAAAGAACTTCTAATAACAAATCATAAAAACTGGATTCCTCAGGAAGTAAGGAGACCTCACTCGAAAGCTGATGAGCGGATGAAGTGATCTCAACAGACTCTTGTTGAGGATCCTAAGAACCTGTATCTGGATCATTAAAAGATGCATGTCGAATGACAACAGTACATTGAATGTACAATTATGTAATATAGCTGAATAACAAATAACTAAATGAAAGGACTGCAATAGGTAAAACATAAACTCAACTGAATATAAAGGATTAAAGGAATGAAATCGTTTAAAACTTTACAAAAACACTTACTCTCCTCTTAAACTCAACATAATAGGTGATATAATAAAAATACACTTATAACTCTATTTTGGAGATTCTCTAACAAATAACCATCACTATGAGTTACGTGATGATACATCGTCTCGCCCACGCTGCCAGAACTGTCCTATACCTTGCTGGGGTATAGAACACCTCAACTAAGTGGATCCACTAAGCTATGCTTAAAAAGCAATAAGGAATCATCTAAAAAGTATGACCCTTTACCCATGTTGGCATACATGGTTTATGAGGACTTTGAGTTGTCTAAACTCGTCCCCATATCAGTGCTCAATACTATTCCCAATAATATATACTCATGCTCATCTGTTTAAAAACATAACTCTTGCTCTGGTTTGATATAATTGCTCAAACTACCCTCTTAAAAGAGGTAATTGCTCTTGAAATATCTTTTGAACTCATAACTCATTTACAAATCTTAGTTTCTCTTTTATCAATGTAAAAATTGATGCCTCTAGGAATACATAGTACCCTTATACTCTTACTCAATTCATACTTGAATACATATGTCCCTCTTCATGCCGTTCCACCAAAAGACATCCTGCAGATCCTGGTACATCTTAATGGCACCTGGTTGAATGGAATACCTGGAGTTATGAGCTTCTATAAGGATCTGCTACCTCAACTCACCCACATTAGGAACACATAAGCGACCCTGGTAACAAAGCATACCATCTCCCCCTTGGGAGAAAACCTGAACTTTTTGGTGATGGACTACACTTTTCAACAGAAGTAACACAGGATCACTATCCTATTTTTCCTTAACCTCCGCTACCAAGGAAGATTCTGATCTATTCTGGACTATCACACCACCATCTGACACGTTCATAAGGCCAACTCCTAAGTGAGCAAGCCGGTGAACATCTTTTGCTAATTCCTTCTTTTCTTCCTCAACATGTGCTACACTACCCATAAACAGTCTACTGAGAGCATCAACCACTACATTGGCCTTACCAGGATGGTAAAGTACATTTATGTCGTAGTCCTTGAGGAATTCAAGCCATCTCCTCTGACGAAGATTCAACTCTTTCTGGGAAAACACATCAAGAGGCTCTTATGATCTGTGAATACATCAACATAAACACCATACAAGTAATGTCTCCAAATCTTTAGGGTAACTAGTACAGCTGCAAGCTCGAGGTCATTAGTTGGGTAGTTCTTCTCATAGACCTTAAGTTGTCTAGAAGCATAAGCTATGACCTTACCTCGCTGCATCAACACACAACCTAGGCCGTCCCTGGATGCATCACAATAAATCACATAACCATCTGAACTATCTTGTAGAGTCAAGACAAGAGTTGTAGTCAACCTAGTCTTCAGTTTTGAGAAGCTCTTCTCACACTCATCTGACCACTGAAACTTAACCTTCTTCTGAGTCAGCTTGGTCAATGGGGAAGCTATGGATGAAAATCCTTCAACATATCTCCTGTAATAACCGGCCAAACCAAAGAAACTTCTTATATATGTTGGAGAGGTGGATTTGTCCATTGTTTCACTGCCTCTATTTTCTGAGAATCCACTCGGATTCCTTCGCCAGATACCACATGACCAAGGAAAGCGACTGACTGTAACCAGAATTCACATTTGTTGAACTTAGCGAATAACTAGCGATCTTGTAGAGTTTGCAGAACAACTCTCAGATGACTCGCATGCTCCTCCTTACTCCGATAATAAATGAGGATATCATTGATAAAGATGATAACGAACAAGTCCAAATAATGTTTGAACACCCTGTTCATTAAGTCCATGAAAGCTGCAAGAGCATTTGTTAGTCCAAAAGACATAACTACAAATTCATAATGACCATGTCGAGTCCTGAAGGATGTCTTCGGAATTTCACTATCTCTGACTCTAAGCTGATGATAACCAGATCTGAGGTCTATCTTAGAAAAACAACTAGCACCCTGAAGTTGGTTGAACAAGTCATCAATCCTGGGGATGGGATACTTATTCTTAATGGTGACCTTGTTCAACTAACGATAGTCAATGCACATTGTAAGACAAATATCTTTATTTTTCACCAGCAACACTGGAGCACCCATGGAGAGATACTAGGTCTGATGAAGCCCTTATCTAGAAGGTATTTCAACTATTCTTTCAATTCCTTAAGCTCAGATAGAGTCATTCTGTAAGGAGGAATCAAAATGGGTTGGGTATTTGGAAGGAGATCAATTCCAAAGTCAATTTCCCTTTTGGGAGGAACTCCAGGAAGATCTTCTGGAAACACTTCTGGAAACTCATTTACTACTGAAACTGACTCAAGAGTTGGGGTTTTGAAGTGTGAATCCTTAACCCGAACAAGATGATAGACATACCTTTTAGAAATCATCTTTCTGGCCTTAAGGTAAGAGATAAATCAACCTAGAGGCACTGAGCTACTACCCTTCCATTCTAAGACTGGCTCGTTTGGAAACTGAAACCGAATGATCTAGTTCTATAATCGACTGAGGCATAACAAGAATGTAACCAATCCATGCCTAGAATGATATCAAAGTCTACCATTTCTAACTCTACAAGATCTGCTGAGGTGACAAGGCAATTTCTATATACCCGTCTAGCTATAACTGGGTCACCAACTGGAGAAGAGACTGAGAAGGGTTCTGAAAGAGTTTCTAGACTGACACCGAAGTTTACTGCTATATAGGGAGTTACAAAGGAAAGAGTAGCCCCTGGATCTAACAATACATAAACATCTAAATGAAAGACTCGTAACTTACCAGTGACCACATCAGGTCCTGGCGAGCTTGGAGAGCATACAACCTGTTATGGCGCTGACCGCTACCTGTACCAGATAAAACACCCTACTGAGTTGGGTGACCTGCTGGTGATGCTGGAACTGTAGACTGGGCCTTATTATTGTTATCTCATTGGCCCTGCCTGGAAGAAGGGCAATCCTTCAACCTATGGCCTGACAGACTATACTCAAAGAACCCTTCCTTGCCCGTGAGACACTCGCCCGGATGGTTCTTACCACACTTTGGACAAGTTGGGAAAGTCCTGTTACCTGAATTACTCCCCTGAGACTTAGAGCCTAATGCCCTACCTCTCTGATCCTGTCGAAACTTGGGGGATGGAACGTTAGCTGAGGAAGGTGCTGGGGATGTAGACCTCTGCTGAAACTGTGAGCGATTCCTACCACTCGATTTCATTTGAGAGTATTCATAATTCCCTGTCTTATCTCCCTCAACCTGCTGAGCATGAGTCATTAGCCTAGAGATATTCATATCCTCTAGCAGCATAGCATTCTTGCACTCTGTCTTCACCAAGTCGGATACCCCAAATAAAAACTTACTCATTTGTGCCCTTGGATCGGCAACCATATGTGGAGCATACCTGGAGAGCTAGGTGAACTTAAGTCTGTATTCTTGGACTGACATGGTACCTTTCCTCAAATTCATGAACTTCTGAGCTTTAGCCTCTCTCAAATCTCTCGGGAAGAACCTGTCCAGAAAAGCACCAGTAAAGCATTTCCAAGTCACAGGAGCTGCATCCGCACCTGTGTTTTCTTTCCACTGAGTGAACCAGATGTGAGCCACATCCTTAAGCTGGTAGGATGCCAACTCTACCCTATCATTGGCAGTCACTTGCATCACTCCAAAGATTTTCTTAACCTCATCAACGAAGTTATATGGGTCCTAACCAATCTGCGACTCTAGAAACTCAGGCGGATTCATCCGAACAAAATCGTGAACTCTAGCTGCCACTGATCCACCATTAGTATTAGTAGGAACTAGGACCCGCTGAATGTTCTGGTTGGCTACACTCTGAGCCAAAAGTTGGATCGCATTCTGGAATTCTGCATTCGTAACCTGATGGTTCGGGACTGGAGGAACTGCATTAGCATTGCGTGCATTAGCATTCTATGCATAAGCTCTACGAGGAGGCATGATCTAAACGCATAACGACGAATTAGAAAGGATATCATACCATACCCACGCACGATAAGAATAGCAAGAAAGTGAAGTTTTCCCTAAAACACTTCGTAGCCTCCCTCTCATTAGATGTTGTGCACTTCACACCAATGAAAGAGACTCTACTTAGTGCATCTTTCAAACATCCTAGGACTCTTGAATCTAATGCTCTGATACCAAGTTTCTCACGCCCCTAGGCTACCCCCTTGACGTAAACACGGGATCTAGGATCACGAGTCACCCCAAGCTAACCCTGAAGCTGGCATATCACAAGCATACTAAAACAACTGAATAAAGAGATACTATGCGGAAGCGAAAACGAGAGATAACTGCAAGATGGGGAATACCCAATACTGATCTGAATATATATAAAACTACTAGGAGTTCAATGATACTAAACATTCACTCAAATCTAAAGCTGAATCTAATACTATGTCTAAATAGCCTCTACTGACTAGAGTTGTTGGGACATGCCCCCAGCTAATTCTAGCAAAATTGAAAAAACAGAAATAAAAGATTGAATATGAAAGACATCTCTATTGTCCTCGGAATGTGAGGACTCACCACTGAAGTTGCTGAATACGGATCGGAAACTGATCTATGCGTGATCTGGATGCTGCACACCTGAACCTATAACATGAAAGGATGTAGCGCAGAGTATATGTCAGTACTTAGAATTTACTAAGCATGCAGGATATAGATAATAGCTGAACAAAGTATAAAAGCTGAACAAACATAACTGAGTAATGACATAATCTGAACAGAAACATAGATACTGAAATATAACTGAAACTGAGCTAAATGCAATGACCATGTACTAATCATGAATTTAACATGCTGAGACTGAATACTGAAGTATAACTGAAAACCTGGTGAAATGCACTAGAGTATGACTGTGGGAGCTACTATTAACCGACATAAAACCACGTGTTAAAACACTTTATCTAGAGTTTCCCTTTGCAAAATTTGTCTATTAACATTCCACTCTCATGTTAAAAACCTTCCTAACCAATCCTGTTAAGAAGCAATGTTAGGTACCTCCATATTTATGATTGGCATCATTTTCCTTGTTTTGACTTACAAAATCCACAACTTATTATAATCGATCCCCACCACTCCAACTGTTTTCCCCTTCAATTAATATTAATTTTAAATGTCTTTATTCCAATTTATAATGGTCAATAGCCGTTCAAATGTCTTTCTAATAAAAATAAGCTAAAATTTCAAAAATCTAAATTTGTATAGTGTTAAAAACATTTTCATGTATAATTCTAGGAATGCATGTATAGACTCGACATGAAAAATCACAATATTCTAAGAAAATAACATCTTTTTACAAAATATAACCTAACCCTTTCAAACGTAACGAGTTAATGACAAATGTATAATAACTTTAACAAACGATAATGAAAGTTGCTAACTCCTTCACAATAATCAATGTATCGCAGACAACAAGAGTCTCATCCTTAATCACACAAAAAATTATAATAAAATACAATAAAACACAGTCTAATTATCTAAATTTTTAGCTTTATGAAATTTTCAAGGAAGCTATACTTTCAAGAAACTTCTAGTCGCACGGAATTCTCAAGGAAGCTAAACTTTCAATGAACAAGATGGATAAATCTGTATTAGGTGAAATTTGATTCAAGGTAAACTCTTTCACTTCTTTTTTCTGCACGTCATATTCTAGAAAACCACCATCCATTTTTCTCCAAAACATGTTCTCCTTTTAATTCAAGTTTATTTTATCATCTATGTATCAATTGTGATTCCATACGCCAATGAATGAGCCGAGTGCAGAAATTTTCATGAGATTAGTCCATGTCCACCATTATCCATCTTTCTTCCACGAACACACCAAGAAATCTATCGCAAAAGAACACAAAAAGATAGAGATTATTAGCAAAATTAAACATCTTCATATGGCTCTCACAATATTGCGATAGGACGGGTGTTACAACAAATTTCTCAGCAGTCACGTTCAAGTAAATAATGACAAACTTATTAAATTCACTACTTCAATTTCTTTCAGCCGGTCTACTTTACATCATCCTAATTGTACCATTTAATGAAATTGGATTTTGATCAAACAAGTGATACCCAGCAGCAATAACATCAATCTTTTTCCAAGACGCATTCTTCACAGAGTATATTCCAACAATGTTATGACTATCCTTTGCATTAATTACAAATGTTGTGATCATCTTATAATCATCACTAACATAATCATACACAAAACCATATAGTGTTTGCTTATAACATTTAACACGTATCAAAACATAAGGATTGCACTTATTAACAATTTTATATTTTTGAATAGCTGAATTTCATATAAATAATTTTAAGTTATACACCATACATAACATGTTGTTACAAGAACTCACCAATGGATATGAAATATCTTAAGACATTAAAAAGTTTGGTAGTTGCAGAAAAACAACTTGAGAATTCACACTCAGTGATGATTCATTTATTAAACCGATGTTGAGGAATGCTAACATGTTATATTACAAACAAAGGGATGGAGTCATTTTCGAAGAAATTAATAGGATTTGTTAAAGATTAATATCGAACAACGATTCATCGATTTGCAACTTGATGAAATTAGTGTCATTGATGATTGAACACCATGATATATACACAATCTTGAAGCATTGAAGAGATTCAACATGGAGTTTTGAGAGGATGCAAGTGATCACATCATCTCCAAAGCCTGTATTTTTTTTCTTGAGTGGGAACTCATTGAGCTTGTTTACTTAGGTTTTTAGATTTTCTTTTACCATGTATACATACATACATATATATACATACATACATACATATATTATATATACATACATATATATACATACATACATACATATAT
>JAJONR010009537.1:0-20377 GCA_029582245.1 Solanum etuberosum
TAAACAAACTTGGGTAACCTTTTTGTCCCCCCCCCCCCCCCTCCAAAAAAAGTTCCCAACAGTTAAGTGACCTTCTAAGCTATTATCTCCTAAATATCCCCCCCCCCCACACACACACCCACACAACATATATTTTTTCTGATATCATGTGATATATGATTTCATTAAAATTATCATACAAGCTTTTCTTATTAATATATTATTAAAGATATAACAAATAGGTTTTGTAATAAAATAATAATGTTATAATACAAAATTAAATTAACAAAAATGATCAGAACACATCCTAAAATGGGGTATAAAAAGAATAACAAGATGATATATCTCAAGAAAAAAAAGAGTAGAAATAGTAATCATTGATTAATTTTCCCTTTATCTTATCCAAATAACATTATTATTTTTTATCGATATAGTATAATTAACTTTAGTAGGTTGATTGCTCGGTTAAAAGAATTTGTGTATTTTTATTTTATTTCCATAAATATATAAAATTTGATTAGATAAATAATTTCTCACACACATACCATATATATCAAAATAGTATTTTTTTGCGCAGTATAACCGATTTTATTGTGTTTACGACATGCAATTTTCTAAATATCTTATTATTAAAGATAAAAAAAATTCGAAAGTCATGGTTGAATAAACTCCTTCTGTATATTTATGACTAGTCTTCTGTATTTAGAGAACTGACACGAACTAAAGACTCAAGTAATGATGGCACCTACAAACACCCACAGGTAGGTAAGCCAACACATAGCTCGGAACGACAAGAAATGAGCCTAATGGGAGGAAATATTAAATCAACGAAAAATTACAATATAATAAGGAAATAAACAATATTTGGGAAGAAATGACATAAATATACATAATAATATATGATCAAATCCCATGACCTGGTGGACAATGGAACAAAGCCACGGAAATGAGTACAAGATCGCAAATAAGAAAAATAGGTACAATCTTGTTACGAATAAAAAGACTAGTCAAACTTATAAAAAAATGATGATGGGTAAAACTATTATGCCATTAGGTGATCCTTGATCTCCGGATATCCCAACTGCTATTGTCACGACCCAGACCATCATGATAGGCACCCACACTAACCCTCTGGTGGGAGAACCATTACTACAACCCGACTAAGAAACTTAATGAAAAACTAAGCATTTAAAGATACAGAAGCAGGTTTAAATGTCTAAAGAAATATGGAGTTCCCATAAACTCCGAAGTTTAACAAAATAACTATCAAAACTATTGTGGAAAACAACCCCTAGAACCTGAAAGTCATTGTACCAAAGCTACTAACCAACAAATCTAAGAAATAAGGGGTACAACCCCAAAACTAAACATATGAATAAATTTAGCTAGAAAGTCTGAGTCCGAAAGGAATGGACTAAACAATAGAGGACCCATGGCAGCCTGAAAGAACTGGCTCACCCTTGAGTGCGGTCGCGATCAGTTATCTCCTAGCTGAGGTCTATCCGTAGCCGCCTGAAGATGCCCTGCACTAAATAAAGAACGAGCAAGTGGAGTATCACTACACAACCACTGGTAGGATCACGCGGTAATTCTGGTAAGCGAAATACACGCAAGCAATTAAAACACAGTAAACATACATATAAAGAATACAAGGATTTGTTATCATTTCAAGATCAACATACAGTTCCCAATAACAACGACAATACACATGAATGTAATAATCACAATGGTCCTCTTATGGAACCTACACCCAAACTGTTAGTGTGTCGGAACGTGACACCTGATCCAATGTGTCGGAACGTGACACCTGATCAAATGTGTCGGAATGTGACACCTGATCCAATGAGCACAACCACAATCACAATCACACCCATAATGAACATTATTCATAATCATACAATCAAGTATTAGGTTCATGGCATGCAATTGTTCATTCATACTCATTTTCATTAGGTGTGATCTAGATTGCCTCAATTCACATAATTGCATGCATACAATGAAGCAATTACCGACATATATCACAAAAACAAGAAATAAAACCATCACCTACCTCGAAACCAAGCTTGAATCCTCCTAAGACACTTGAGCCTTCCCTTTCCGGATTCTTTCTGCTTATTCTTGTTCTAAAAACAATAAACTAATGCAAGGATCAATAAACAAGGCCTAGTTTACCCAGATAATAATCAATATATCTATCCATGGACAAACCCAAGATCCTAATGTTCAATTAGGGCTTTTCCCACCATTAACTTCAAGTCAAAACCCTCCCCCAATGATAATTACCCAAGAATCGAAGTTCTACGGATCAAAAAATTGATTAGGGGAGTAATAATCTTACCTTTAGTGCAAGAAGTGGTGGAAAACTATCAAGAACTTGCCATGAGTCATCTCTTAGCTCTCAAGAACGAACTTTTGCAGAAAATAATATTTTTGGGGTTTTTACCCGATTTAAGTCACGACTAGCCCGCTACGGCGGACCCCATCCCGCCACAGAGGCCTCGCTCTGGTAGGATTAATCCCGCCCTGGTGGCTTTCACGGAGACAGAAGCTCGGAATTTGAGTTTGAAGCTCCCATTTCACAACACACCTTCAACCCTTGACATTCAAGGACTACCCTTTCACGCTAAGATTAGTTTTGGGAGTTCTACTCGCCCGAATTCGATTTCGTAAAGCCGTACGGGCTCCTTAACGTCTTGGATATCTACTCATGTGATAAAATTCATAATTAAATCTCTCGTTCATTAACATATTTCCCTAGACCTCACCTGACTATGATTTCGCCCAAATCTGGACTAGGCTAGGAATTCCCAAGTCATTACTCAAACGTTTTCTGGCCCAATTCTTCCCCATTGGCTATTCCATAACGACGGGAACAGGTCGTTACAATAGATACCAATTTACCCATCACTCGTCCCCGAGTGATAAACTTGGAATAACTGGCTAAAATAAGGGTAGAGTAGTACCTGAATCGTTGAACAACTGGGGATACTTGTCTCGCATGTCCTTCTCGATTTCCCATGTAGCTTCCTCAATCGGACGACACTTCCATTGGACTTTCACGGACTTTATCTCCTTGGTCCTCAACTTCCGGATATTGTGATCAAGAATTACAACCGATTCCTCCTCATACTGAAGGTCTTTGTCTAACAAAACTGACTCTCATTTTATGATGTAATCTCCGTCCCCATGATACTTCTTCAACATAGACACATGAAACACTGGATGAACTCCAGATAAGCTAGGAGGTAAAGCCAACCTATAAGAAAGTGGCCCTAGACAATCAAGAATCTCAAATGGTCGAATGTATCGAGGACTAAGCTTCCCCTTCTTGCCAAATCTCATCACCCCTTTTATAGGTGACACTTTAAGAAGAACTTGTTCACCGGCCTGAAATGTCATGTCTCGTACCTTACGGTAAGCTTACTTTTTTTGTCGACTCTGGGCTGCTAAAAGCTTAGCTTGGATTTTTCTTACCTTATCTTGAGCATCTTTCACCAAATCAACCCCCAAAGATTTCACATCTCCAGCATCAAACCATCCTATGGGTGATCTACATCCCCTCCTATAAAGTGCCTTGAATAGTGCCATGTCAATACAGCAGTGGTAACTGTTATTATAGGAGAACTCACACAAAGGTAAGAACTTGTCCCAATGTCCTCCAAAGTCAATCACACATGCCCCCAACATGTCCTCTAACACTTGAATAGTCCTCTCTGACTGCCCGTCCGTCTGTGGATTGAATGATGTGCTAAAAGTGAGTTGAGTGCCCAACTCCTCATGCAATTTTCCCCAAAACTTGGACGTAAACTGTATACCACAGTCCGAGATGATAGAAAGGGGCACTCTGTGCAGCCTCACTATCTCCTTCACATACACCTTAGCCAACTACTGCGTATTATAGTCTACTCTAACCGGAATGAAGTGGGCTGACTTAGTCAGTCTGTCAACCACTACCCAAATGGAGTAAACTTTCCCAAGGTCTTGGGGAGACCAACCACGAAATCCATAGCTATCCTTTTCCACTTCCATTCCAGAATTGGCATTCGCTGAAGCAAACCTGCCGGCCTTTGGTGCTCATACTTTACTTGTTGGCAGTTTTGGAACTTAGCCACAAACTCCTCTATGTCTTTCTTCATGCCAGGCCACCAATAAAGTCATTTCAAATCTCAATACATCTTGGTCACACCTGGATGAAAGAAATACCGCGAACCATGGGATTCTGTCAACATTTTCTGAATCAATTCATCCACTTGGGGAACACAAATTCTTCCTTTAACACTGAGCACACCCCCCTCATCAAGAGTCGTCTTGTGCCTTGCCAGACACTGTCTTCTTTATGAGCTCATTCAAACTCTCATACTCAAATTGTTTGGCCTTGATCTCTTCAATGAATGTGGGCCTAACCTCAATGATAGATACCACCACACCTTTCTCTGAGATGCCCAATTGCATGAACTTAGACTCCAAGGTTTGAATCTCCTTGGCCAAAGGTCGCTTGGACACACCCAAGGAAGCTAGACTACCCATACTCACCGTTTTCCAGCTTAATGCGCTTGCCACCACGTTGGCCTTACCCAGATGATACTGGATGGTAACTTCATAATCCTTGAGTAACTCCTACCACCTTCGCTGTCTCAGATTCAAGTCCTTATGAGTGAATACATGTTGTAGGCTACGGTGGTTAGTAAATACCTCACACTTGACACTGTAAAGGTAATGCCGCCAGATCTTGAGAGCAAACAATATCGCTGCCAACTCCAAATCATGTGTCGGGTAATTTTGCTCATGCACCTTCAACTGCCGCGATGCATAAGCTATGACATTCTTATCCTGCATCAACACAACACCCAAGCCCGAATGTGAAGCATCACAATAAATAATGAAATCTATACCTTTCACCAGTAGTGCCATAATAGGTGCTGTGGTAAAAAGATTCTTGAGCTTTTGAAATCTCTCTTCACATTTGTCAGTCCACTCGAAAGGTACCTCCTTTTTGGTCAGCTTCGTCAAATATGTGGCGATCGAAGAAAAATTCTTCACAAACCGATGATAGTAGCAGATGAGCCCCACAAAACTCCTAATTTCAGTTACAGAGCTAGGCCGAACCCGATTCTTGACTACTTCAATCTTTTGGGGATCTACCATTACCCCTTCCCTTGAAAACCACATCCCCAAAAGGGCCACTGAAGTCAACTAGAACTCACACTTGGAAAATTTAGCATACAACTTTTGTCTCCCAAGGACACCCAAAACAATACGGAGATGGTCGGCATGCTCTTCCTTATTCTTTGAATGAACCAAAATGTCATCAATAAAAACAATAACAAAAGAATCCAAAAAAGGTTTGAACACCCCATTCATCAAACTCATGAAAGTTGTAGGCACATTTGTCAATCCAAACGACATCACTAGAAACTCATAGTACCCATAACGTGTCCAGAATGTCATTTTTGGTACATCTCAGACCTAATCTTTAATTGATGGTAACCAGACCTTAGATCAATCTTAGAGAAAATTGATGCACCCTGCAACTGGTCAAAAATATCATCTATCCAAGGCAGTGGGTACTTATTTCAAATGGTGACCCTATTCAACTATCGATAGTCTATGCAAATCCTCATACTACCATCTTTTTTCCTAACAAACAAGACAAGAGCACCCCACGGGGAAGCACTAGGACGGATGAATCCTTTATCCAGAAGTTCCTCTATTTGATCTTTAAGCACTCTCAATTCTTCCGGAGCCATGCGATAAGGAGGAATGGATATGGGGTGAGTACCAGGTTCCAAGTCAATCCAGAAATCTATATCTCTATCCGAAGGTATACCAGGCAAATCGGTAGGAAACACTTCTCTAAATTCAGACACTACAGGAATAGACTCAATAGTGGGAGACTCGGCCTCAACATCCTGAATATGAGCCAAATATGCCAAACACCCCTGCCCCACCAGTTTTCTAGCCCGAATAAAAGATATGACCTTAGCTGACTTAGGCTTGTACACCCCTTCCCACTCTAACTTTTCCGTACTCGAGATCTCTAGAGTCACATACTTAGTATTACAAATAAGCCCCGCATAATACGGGGACAACCAAGTCATGCCTACGATTATATCAAATTTAGTCATATCCAAAATAACAAAATCAGCCCAAGTTTGCAAACCCATAAACATAACAGGACAAGCACGATATACATGGGTGACTATGACATATTCTCCAACGGGGGTAGAAACATGGATGGGGGCATCAAGTACATCACAAACCGCATCAAATCCCAAGGCAAACTGAACTGACACGTATGAAAAAGTAGAACCCGGATCAAACAACACATTAGCCATCCAGTCAGAGACAAGAATAGTACCTGTGATCACTGCATCAGATGTCTCCGCGTTGTTCTTGCCTAGAAAGGCATAAAACTAAGCCCTGTCATCTTGACGGACAACCTCCTTGCCTGGCTGCGCTGCTCCTCTACCTGCATTACCATTTCTCTGACCTCCACGTCCTTGCTGATTCCCTCCTCGACCACCTTGTGGACGTCCTCTGCCATTATTATCATTGCCCACTAGTACCACTGCCCTACTCTGCTGTTGCGCGGGGTCAACATGTGCGGATGGGGACAATCTCCCCTCATATGCCCAGGTTCTCCACAATTATAATAAGTAGGATCAAAAGATGGCCTGCCGCTAACCGAAGGCGTGTCTCCCTGGATATCCTGAATGAAATTCTGCGGTGGAGTTCCTGAGTAGCCTCCTGTAGAAGCGTGGAAGGCTGACTGAATTGGGCGGGTTGCAAATGTCGGCCTACCTGAACCCCTGGAGTAGGAACAATGAAAGTTACCGGTGCTCTTGGGCTTCTTAGCTAGAGCTTTGTCCTTCCCATCACGTCGAACTCCCTCAACTTTCTTCACAAAGTCTGTCACCTCATTAAACCTTTTTCCTACAGAAGTCATGTGAACAGACAATACCTATAATTCGGGGTTTAATCCCTTGACCAATAGACAAATCCTTTCCTCCTCTGTAGTTACCAATTGTGTAGCATATCTAGATAAGTTATGGAACTTAGCCTCATAAGCAGCTACAGTCATACCACCCTGCTCCAAAGCCATAAACTCATATTTCTTGCGATCTATCAATGTCCGGGGCACATACTTTTCGAGAAATAGAGCATGAAACTGTGTCCAAGTGAGTGGTGGTAAAACTGACGATCTGCATTCCACATAGGCCCTCCACCACTTCTTAGCATCACCCCAAAGCTGGAAGGTCATGAACTCTACCCTATGCTGATGTACGATACCCAACTTATGAAGCCTCTCATAACAATCCAAAATGAACTTATAGGCGTCCTCACTCTCAGAACCATGGAACACAGGCGACTTCAACTTCAGGAACTTAGTCAACATCTCATGCTCATTACCAGTCATCACAAAACCCAATAGGGGACGGAAAAAGGCATCAGTTCCTATAGCTCCACCCACCTTGGGAACAGTTACAACAATGGGGGTTGACGGGAGGTTGAGCTTCTTGCACTGTGGGAAGGACTCAAGGGCCGACCAATCCCTTTAGAAAAGACATAATCTGCTGAGCTAACACTGGTTAAAGGAGGTATACCTATAGCCTCTGCTTGTGCATCCCCCTCTAGTCCAACATCCTCCTCATCTTCGATTTCCACATTCTCTCCTATCTTTTCGTGATGTGCAGAAGGGGACTCATCTCTCGGAGCATTCTCAACTGGAGCTCCACCCCTAGCGGGTGCTACCCTTCCTCAGCCTCTACCCCTTCCTCTTACTCTACCTCTAACTCGACCGCAACCTCTTTCTGCAGACCCCTCAGATGGTTCATTGACAGTAGCTACGGGTCTGACATCGTTGATATGCTTGTTAACCATATGTGGACAGAAGAGTAAAAAAGATTAGATACCAATTTGGATCGCCAGATACAAATTGGAATCAAGTCATAGCACGAAAGGAGTAGAAACAAAGATATTTCCTAAAGTCTTGTAGCCTCTCGAAGAAAAGTACAGAAATCTCCGTACCATTCCGCAAGACTCTACTAGACTCATTTTTGTACAACAAGATCAACGATCCTAGGGCTTTGATACCAACTCTGTCACGACCCAGACTGTCGTGATTGACACCCACACTAACCCGCAGGTGGGAGAACCATTACTACAACCTGAATAAGCAAATTAACAATAAACTAAGCATTTAAATATACGGAAGAAGGTTTAAATGTCTAAAGAAATATGGAGTTCTCATAAACTCTGAAGTTTAACAAAACAACTATCAAAACTATTGCGGAAAACAAGCCCTAGAACCTGAAAGTCATTGTACCAAAACTACTAACCAACAAATCTAAGAGATAAGGGGTACAACCCCAAAACTAAACATATGAATAAATTTAGCTAGAAAGTCTGAGTCCGAAAGGAATGGACTAAACAATAGAGGACCCATGGCAGCCTGAAAGAACTGGTTCACCCTTGAATCCGGTCACGATCAGTTATCTCCTAGTTGAGGTCTATTCGTAGTCACCTGAAGATGCCCTGTACTCAACAAAGAACGAGCAAGTGCAGTATCAGTACACAACTACAGTGTACTGGTAGGATCACGGGGCTACTCCAGTAAGCGAAATACACGCAAGCGATTACAACACAGTAAACCTACATATACATAATACAAGGATCAATTAACATTTCAAAAGAAACATACGGTTCCCAATATCAACGACAATACACACGAATGTAATAATCACAATGGTCCTCTCATGGAACCCACACCCAAACTGTTAGTGTGTCGGAACGTGACACCCAATCCAGTCAGCACAACCACAATCACAATCACACCCATAATGAACATTACTTATAACCATACAATCAAGTATTAGGTTCATGGCATGCATTTGTTCATTCATACTCATTTTCATTAGGTTTGATCAACATTGCCTCAATTCACATACATGCATGCATACAATGAAGCAATTACCAACATATTTCACACAAACAGGAAATCAAACCATCACCTACCTTGAAACCAAGTTTGAATCCTCCTAAGACACTTGAGCCTTCCCTTTCCGGATTCTTTTCGCTTGTTCTTGGTCTAAAAACAATCAATTAATGCAAGGATCAATAAACCAGGCCTAATTTACTTGGATAATAATCAATCTATCATTTATGGCCAAACCCAAGATCCTAATGTTCAATTAGGGATTTTCCTACCATTAACTTAATGTCAAAATCCTCCTCCAATGATAATTACCCAAGAATCTAAGTTCTACCGATCACAAATTGATTAGGGGAGTAATAATCTTACCTTTAGTGCTAGAAGTTATGGGAAACTGTCAAGAACTTACCCTGGGTTGTCTCTTAGCTCTCACGAATGAACTTTTGCAGAAAATAACATTTTTGGGGTTTTTTACCCGATTTAAGTCACGACTGGCCCGCTACGATGGACCCTATCCCGCCAAAGCAGCCCCGCCCTGGAAGGATTAATCCCACCCTGGCGGCTTGGACAGATATAGAAGCACGAAATTTGAGTTCAAAGCTCCAATTTCACAACACACCTTCAACCCTTGACGTTCAAAGACTACCCTTTCACGCTAAGATTAGTTTCGGGAGTTCTACTCATCCGAATTCAATTTTGTAACGCCGTACGGGCTCCTTAATGTCTTGGCTATCTACTCATGTGATCAAATTCATAATTAACTCTCTCCTTCATTACAGTATTTCCCTAGACCTCACCTGATTCTGATTTCATCCAAATTTGGACTAGGCTAGAAATTCTCATGTCACAACTCAAAAGTTTTCTGGCCCAATTCTTTCCTCATTGACTTTTCCATAACGAGGAGAACATGTCATTACAGCTATGCACAAGATCAACGTTGTCGGCTTGCACTAAGATATGCATCATTTAGTTGGGTATTTTAATTGACAACGACAGCTGCTCCTTTTAATTGGTTTTAAGGTGGAAATTTGAGTGTTATCAATAGGTATTAAATTCATAGGAATAGACCCAAATATTCTTAAGAAAAACTTGTGAGAGGACCCTACGATTTGGACCTATGGACCATAGAAATTCCTACAGACTGTACTGGTCCACCGTAGGTCGAGTTATAAGGGCTTAAAATTGGCCAACTTTTTACAATACCATTCTACGGACTGTCGAAATTCCTACGATCCATAGACCTCACCTTTAATCCAAAATTTTCACTAAGTCTGGATTACCCCTACGAAACCCATCTACAATTCATCCAAATTCCTACGGCTCGTCATATTCATTCATAGGTCAAACACCATAATCATGTAATTCCAAAAACTTAACTCCAGTTCTACGGTTCCCTTCCACGTTCCGTAGGACTTCCTACGATCCATTGGTCTGTCTCATAGACCACTAGATCAGTGCAAAAATTGCACTTTTCCTTTACTTTTCAACTTTTCAAATTCCTAAGGAGTTACAATAACAATTTTTGTTACAAGTAGCATGTATTTCAGATACTTATATAGAGATAGGTGAAGCCATGATATTTAAAAACAAGGAAGATAAAAAGATATATTTTATTTTGTAGAGTAACCATTTAAGTGGAGTTATTTAAAAGATTAATGATAGGCTTTTGGGATTCAGAAACTGAAAAAAGTTTCTGGGAAATAAGGAAGAGTAAATGAGGGAGGTGTTCTTGAGAAAATATAATTTTAACGTTATTTTTAAATTTATAATATAGCATATAAATAGAGAAAAAATAAAAAAATGAGAAAAAAAGATAAATAAATATGAATGGTGGCCATTAAGAGATGCCACATCACCTAGTTTATATTTGCATTTAAATATATATATATATATAAATAAGATATAAGATAAGTTATAAATAAGAAAAGATAACTAGAGTAAGGATTGGTCACTTTTCCCCTTTTTGTTTCTTTTCATTTCCCTTAGCTGGCAGAAAAAAAGATATATGTATATATGAATATATGTTACAATTTTCCTTAGGATATGCTCATTTTATTTAGCTTGGTATAGAGTAACGCTTCATTGCTCTTCTCGTTATTTATAACTCTTTGTAGAAAATTCTTAAATACCAAATTGTTAGGGCATACCCAAAAACCATTAATTTAATATATAGTGCACCACGTAGTTCTTTATAGATAAGGAGTTAATATACTCGCTTAAAATAATAAATTTAACTCATATTCTGAGATGCTACATCCTCCCCCACTTAGGATCATTTATCCTCGAATGTTTCTTGTAGTTTACTTTTTGTTCTATAGTAATCAAAGACATCATAAAATCACACGAGTACTTAAACCTCACTTTATCCATTAAGGCCCTTAAAATTTGGATAACTCTCCGAATTTCATAAAATTTCAGAAGAGTTTCCTTTTTAAATAGGCTTATCGAGAACTTTCAGCTAACCATATGTCACGGCCCAAAGTACACCCTAGACGTGATATGGCTTATAAGACCCTGAAAGGCCCTACACAAGCCACTTAGCATACATAAACACGATAATATAATTAACGAGTTAAAAAAAACAATTTATATCATAAAGAGTTTGTCAAAAACGAAGCGGAAGTCGACATAGTCTCAAAGCCATCTATTACATCAAGAGTGATCGGGACGTAACCCAGGCATAAAATACAATATCTAAAAAGTAAAGATGAAAAGCAATAAAAGGTTTAGTCCTCGGAACATGACGACTCACCACTACTCAAGATAACCAAAGTGTCCATTAGCCACGGGGATGCGGAATTAGAGTATCGGACCCTACATTTCTTAGAAGAATGTAGGCAAGAGTATGTGTCAGTAAAATAATGTATCAAGTATGATAGCAACGCATAAAGGTAAAAAACTATGCTAAAAGAAAATTTTCATGACATGCAAAGACCAAGTTAAAACATTAAGATACGAGATTAGAACATAATAATGATCATGGTCAATGCAAGTAAAATCATCATTGAACATATGTGATACTTTTAGAAGTAACCTTAGTTCATCATTACTGTTATGGGAAATTAGCCTTAACCGACATAGAGATCATGTGAGCTATAACATGGAATCTGGTGTCCCCACACCGAAAAGGGGTGTCTTTCCAAGATAAGAACCATGAACTTCTAGCTTAAGTTGATCCACTAGCTAATGTCTATCTAAGCCAACCTGTGATGGCACATAATTCATGGGACATGGATAATCACCACTTGTCCACTCGGTACTAAGCATAATTCCCACAGAATAGTCATCAATCATATTCATCTTATCTTTAAGGGACGTAGGTAATCTCCTCTTGTCTTTGACTATGGGGACATGGGTAATCGCCTCTTGTCTTACCATTAGTATAGCTCCTAAAACCTGATTCATAGTTTAGTTGACAAAACCTTTCAACTGTAAGAATCATTTATGTGAGAAGACCTTTCACATTCATATATTGCCTATATGTGAGAAATCCTTCCACAATGATCAATAACAACATTTATGCTTTACTCTCAAAGCATCTTAGATCATTTTCATCAATTTCATAAGAACATGCATATCTTTATAAAATCCTCTTTCATAGTTCAAAAACCCACTTTCAATCATCATAATCTAGAAAAAATGGGTTAAGCATGGGTTCATGGTAATTCATCTTAAAAACATAGGATTATCTCAATTCATGCATTGTAGTTCATAAAACAATCAATTATATCAACATTGAAAGGAATCCATGACATTGAAGAAAACCCAAACTTCAATTGGAGATTTCTAACTTGTAAATTGAGGAATTTAGGAACCCTATGGAGGAAAGATCTCCATAGGTTAAAACTACCATACCTTGATGCCAAAAGCTTGAAATCAATGGGGGATTATGAGACTTGATCTTTAAATCCTAGCTTCCTTCTTCTTCCTAAGAGAGAGAAATATTTGAGAGGCTAACTTGTTCAACTTCGGGGAATTTAGGAGAATGAATAGAATTGGGTGTTTTGGGGGTTAAAAACCATTATATAGGGCTTAGGGTATAGGGTAAACGAAACAATATTGGGTTGGAATAATTTAAAAAAGACCCAAAATTCCCTTCTTCAAATAACTGTCGACCTCACTAATGGTTGGACCTACTGTCTGTTGGTCAGACCACCCTGGTAAGCCATGGGTGGGATCCGAGACTTCCCATTTTGGACCCCCATCTACGGAACCTATGTACGGTCCGTGGGTCCACCTACTGGTCGTACATCCCATCATAGGTTCCAACTTTTTATCTTAAATTCTCACTAAGTTTGGGACTCACCTACGAGACCTACCTACAGCTCGTGCATTGGAAAACGGACTGTGTTGGTGAACCATATGAAAAATATTGAAACCTTGACATTTTGGACAACTTGGACTGGCCAATCACGGTCCCACCTACGGTTCGTGGTCCAACCTAGAGACCGTCAGTGACTCTGTCTGTACTAGCACCAGATTTTTTTGAAAAACCGAAATTTTAACCTTTTTGAATCTGAGGTGTTACACCACAATAGATACATGTATGCTTCACAAAGCGTCACTACAAATACAATACTTAAATTATCATAAACAAGGTTCTGTTTTGCCTTATACTTGCAAAAAAAGGGAAAACAAATATTGAAGCTTACCTTATACCCTACATCTTGAAGCTACATCCATTTAAGAATCTGAAATCATATGCATACATAATGTACCTAAATATATCAAGAAAGGGATTTAAAATTCTATTAATCATATCCATGAAGTCTGTTGGGGTATTTAATTTGTTAGCCCAAATGACATGACAAGGAAATCGAAGTATCCATATCTTTTCCGTAAAGTTGTGTTGGGAATGTGTACTTCACGAATCCTTAGCTTGTGATAACCGAAACTTATATTAATCTTTGAAAAGCCTTTAGCTCCCTATAACTGATCAAACAAATCATCTATTCAGGTAAGATGATAGGTAATTCTCTATTGACGCTTTATTTAGCTTCATGTAATGTGTACACATCTGCAATGTACCATTTTCTTACTTACAAACAGGACTAGTGTGCCCCAAGGCAATAGATTGGGTCATAAAAAGCCCTTATCAAGCAAGACATTCAACTCCTCTTTTAATTTAGCTCCTTCAACTCACCATATGCAATTCTATAAGGTGGAATCAATATTTGCTGAGTACCGGGATCAACATGATCAATATAAAAATTAATTTCTCTAGGACACCCAAAAACCATTAATTTGGTAGTGTAACATGTAACCCTTTATAGCTTAAGATTTATATACTCACTTAAAGTAATAAACTTATTCGCACTCCGAGATGCTACGATAATATTCTTCATTTCCAGAGATGTAAGTTGACCCCCAACAGTGAACACATGTTTGATAGAAAAATTTAACTGACGTTGGATATAACTTTATATAGAAAGGTGTGAAGATCGAAAATTAGGGTAGAAGGGTTAGTAGATGGCCGAGTAGTCTAACAACTTTAAGGGAAAGAGTAGGGGGTTCATCTCATCTGCTAGTTTTCACTTGATAAGTAGGGTTATTATTTATTATATGAATAGTGTTTTTTAACTTCATTTTATTAATTGTTATTTTTTGCTTCATTGGTCTTGTTTAGCTGTCCTCTTTAATTTTTCATTTGATATATTATTGCTATTTGGTTATCATATTATTCTTGCAATTATGTTTTGATAATTGTTCTTATGAGTCGAGGTTCTGTTAGAAACAGTCTCTCTACCTGACAGAGCTAGGGATAAAAATGTGTATATCATATGCTCCCTAAATCCCATTTGTAGAATTACACTAAATATATTGTCATTGAAGTTACACTCAAAAGATCTACATACCATTCTTGTACCACTAAAAAAGTCATTTAATATATATGTTAATAGTTCTCAATAGTATTATGTTGCTTTTTTATTTAAACAACCTATATATATATATATATATATATATATATATGTAAAAAAAAATTATTAAGTTTTAAGTTTATCTATTGTATGCATCCACAAAAACTCACTTATTTATGGTATGAAAATTGTTATATCTAATAACAAACCTCTATGGTAGTATATAATTTGTCACTAGAGTCTAACTCTGTTTGTTTCAATTTCTTTATCTTATTTTCCTTTTAAGTATATATAAAAGAAGAAGGTCTCTTTGCTTTTTTTAGCAACTCTTTAATTTCTACTTCTCACATAATATTTGTAAGTCCTCAAGATTAAATTTTGATATATTTTATGTACGTACATATCTTTAATTTAAGCTCATAAAATTCAATTTTTTTTTAATTTTCTTAACCATTGTAACAAGTCAAAAAAGGACAAATCAAATTGAAATGAAGGTAGCTGACATTAATTTATGTGACTATGCAATAAAAAATGGCAACCAACATCTCATTTATTGATTGATCAATTATGGGATTAACTCATCATAAAATTAATCTCGAGATTAGTTACCTCTTATTCATTAACCCTCCTACCAAGCGGTATCTTTATGTCGTATATTTCACACAACTTATATTGTTAATTTAATGATCATAATATCTAGTACTTAACACACACAAACAGACACCAGCTATATATATATATATATATATATATATATATATATCTTGTTATCTCCTTTATTCAGATTAGCAAATCAGAAATAATAAAAGATGAAAAAAAATAAGGAATTATCCGAGTCCACATAACCCACTGTATGTCCTTAAGAAATTTAATCCCCTCAAGTAACTGAGGTTGCAGATTAATTCCTCCCAGGATAAAACGGATTAACCATCAAAGAAGTAGCAGTACCTCAAACATCGATAATTTCAACGAACTCAGAATAACAGCAATGAATCACACATACAAATACGATCGATCCATTTTGTTTTGTAAGATATGTATTCAGAAGAAGTGAAGAATTCAATGCAGAAAAATGAGAGAAGGTTTCTCTATTTTTAGCCAACAAAGGGTAAAGGTCACAACCCTTTGAAAAAGACACAACCTTTCAAACGGTCATAACCCTTTAAAAAGACACAACCTTTCATAAAGGTCACAATCCTTTGGCAAAGTCACAATGCTTCATTTCCTGTTCACACCTTTAAAACCCAATATATATATATAATCTAGTTAACTAGATCCTGTCTCACATACACCATATATATTAAACTAGTTAATCTTTATATTTTGTCTAAACAATAATTTTTGTAGATATCTGAATGCTCAAAGAAAAAATAAATCAAAAAGTAGTTTTCTATAAAAGAACGAAATATTGATGATTAAAATATTAAATTAATCAAAAAGATCAAAACATTACTTAAAGTATAGTACATAAAAGATAACATGGTTACAAATCGATCTCCCATGTCGATATAAAGTGGAAAATGCAAAATTAGTAGTAGTCATGGTGACCAAAGAAATAGCTTAATGCTCAATAAAGTTCACTCAGATGAATATTATGGTGGCGGGAGGAAAACTTGGTCAAAGAGGATAGTGAAAGAGGGACTAGGTTTATCTACCAAGCCAATATATATCTTGGATTTCTCATTGAATCACATTTTTGGTGATGTTCTAGAAAATATTCATACACCAAAAATATTTAAAAACCTCAGCACACAAGGAATCTGAAACCAACAAGGTCGCAATCTAGTCTCAAAATCAATTGAACTGAATGACTTTTGAAAAACTACAAAGGTTAATGACGCCCACTTGTAAATCACAAAATCATACGAAAATTGTACGATTCATGACAAGTGATTGCTTTTGAATTCTCCTTCTCCCTATTTTCAAAATCTTTTTTCATTATCTTTTTCCAATATTGAATCACGCCCTCAAAGATTATTTAAAAAACAAGGCCCGACTAGGGCACTAACTGCAAGTCGCAAGATAGGTAGTCAAATAATGGAAATACAGGAACAACCTAACTAAAATCAATGCAGTAACATTGAAAGATTCAGCCTGGCAAAAGCACATATTAAAACATTAAAACATGACACCGTTATTCAAACCATTATACAAGTTTCGCTAGGCATGAGCTTTAAACCATATCTCATCATACATAAATAAAGAAAACCACCCAAACAATGAAAGCAAGTAATGTCCCTGATTCTTGATGAGAAAGATAGAAGCACTCTCTTGAACCTACATGCACGGTGGTTGTCTCGGTTCAATATAAGGATGATCTGGATCAATCACAAGTTCATATGGGGATGGAATTGTTGGGTCGATTGGTAGGTCAAGTCGGCCTGATGGGGAAACAACTTGCCACATGTCTGGAAGAGTTGAAGCATAATGGTAGGAGAAACGGGGAAGAGCTCCGGTAGGGTTGACTTTAGTTGGTGCAACTCTTTGTGGTGGTTCTGAATATTTAGGAGGCTCATGTGCTCTAATCGCCCCTGATTCAGAAGAAACAATACAACCCATTGAATTTGAATCAAGACAAGTGACTAATGAATCGAGTTCAACCCGAACTGGTTCATCCAAATTCGAATCATTTTCTTTCTGTTCTTCTTCAACTTCAGTTTTTACTGACGAAAAATAAACATTATTATTTCCAAATGTTTTAGTTCTTGGAGTTTCATTATTAGGCGAAGCTGGTGGATTCTCCTCAATACTTTTCTCCATTGAGATGTAAAAAATAACAAAAAAAATAGAGAGAAATCAAGAATGGAGGTATGAGACACTAGAGAGGCGGAATTATAAAATATAAGCTCAAGGAAAGAACTATCTAGGGTAGGGTTTGATATAGAAAGTGGATCAGCCGATTTTGGGCTATCCAAACATTTTTCAGTTTTGGGCTATAATGGCCCAATTTTAGGTCTTGCAGTTTTGGAGTTTAAATGAATAAAATGAGCCATGAGTTCAAATTTAATTTTTAAAAAAAAAGGTATGAGAAATCAAGGTTTATGAAGGGATTTTTGTAGATAAAATTTTATGAAAATCTAACTAAATTAAAACGTAAATAAAATTGGTTTTTTTTTATAGATTTTTAAGAAAAGGGTATTCTTTGAAATAGTGAGAAAAACAACAAATAAAAAAAAGTTGTTTTTTCTTTGGAGATGAATCAATATTTTCTCTGTTTAATAATACTTTTAATTGATTTTTATTCATTAAAATAAATACTACTCCAAATAAAATTTACAAGTTCTTGCAAATTTATTTATTTGGGTTATGACTAAGATTAAGTTAGACTGTGGTTTATTGTTACGTGGATTGAAAAAAGAAAAAAAGTTGATGTGAACAAAATAAAATGTATGTCATATTTTGTTGATAAAATATTTATAGGGTGCTTTCGAAGATAGATAGGTAAAGATAATTACCAACAGCTAAGTGACCTTCTAAGTTACTATATCCTAAATGACATGACCCAAAGTATACCCTAGGCGTCACATGGCATATAGGACCGTGAGAGGCCCTACACAAGCCACTAAGCATGCATAAACAAGATAATAGAAAATCAAAAGATTTTAAAAGACAATTCATAGTTTGATAAAACACGAAGCGGAAGTCTACATAGTCTAAAAGGCAACTATTACATCAAGATTGATCGGGATGTAACCCGTACATCATATATAATCTGAAAAGATATAAACACAGAAAGCAATAAAGGCTCTGTCCTTGGAGCATGAGGATTGACCAATCTTCAAAATCTACTAAGTGATCCCTAGCCACGAAGATGGAAAACTGGAACTTTGGACCCTACATTTGAGAAAACAACGTAGGCAAGAGTATGCGTTAGTACAAAAATTTATCAAGTATGATTGCAATGCATAGAGTTATAAATCATGCTAAAAAGGAACTTTTATGTCATGTGAAGACCAAGTTAAATCCATAATATAAGAGGTTAGAAAACATAAGCGTAATCATGGTCAATGCAAGTAAAACTCATCTTTGAACACTTGTGAGATACTTCTTGAAGTAACCTTAGTTCATCATCATTGTGGGAATTAGACTTAAAAGACATAGAGACCATATTAGCTATAAAATGGAATCAGGTGCCTGCCCCACACCGTAAAGGAGTGTCCTTACTTGCCAAGCCAAGAACCTTACCTTCTAGATTACGTGGATCCACAAGCTAATGTCTATCTAAGACAATGATCGTCTATCTAAGACAATCTTCCTATGGTGGAAAATAGGTATGGGATAAGAAGATTGCTACTAGAAACCCGACCTCTAGCTACGGGAGAGCTTCCATCTCAATATCCTCTCGGTGCTAGGCATAACTCCCACAGAATAGTCATAAATCTGAACTTAAATTATCTTTTATGGAAGACACATTAAATAGCCAATCCAAGCTAGGTTTATTTAGAATAGCTCCTAAAACTTGATTCAAAGTTAGTTGAGAAAACCTTTCAACTCTAAGATTCTTATGTGAGAAAACCCTTTCACATGCATGTATTGAGTAGTATGTGAGAAATCCTTTCACAACAACAACAACAACATATATCCTTCACTCTCAAAGAAATCTTAAATCATTTTCACCACTTTCATATAGAACATGCATATCTTCATAAACTAATCTTTCATAGTTCAAAACCCACATTATATCATCTTAGCTTAGAAAACATGGGTTATGCATGAGTTCATGGGATTCATCTTAAAAACATGGAATTATCTCAATTCATGCATAATAATTCATAAAACAATCAATTGAATAAACAATAAAAGGAACCCATGACATGGAAGAAAACCCTAACTTCAATTAGAGATTTCAAATTTTGTAAATCGAGGAATTTAGGAACTCTATAGAGGAAAGATCTCCATATATGAAGAATATCATACCTTAGAGTTCAAAGCCACAAGCAATGGTGAATTGGAGACTTGATCTTAAAACCCCAACTTGACTTCTTCTTCTTCCTTAGAGAGAGAAATATTAGGGGAGGATGAGCTTGTTCTTCTTTTGGGAAATTGAAAGAGTGATTTGTATTAGGTGATTTTGGGGGTAAAAATCCTTATATAGAACTTTGGGTAGAAGTCAAGATGGCATAGTATGAAATTAAAACAATTAGGAAAGGACCCAAAAGTCCATGACTTAAAGCTGACGCACTAACTCCACGGAGGCCTTCACGGCCCATCTAGAGCACCACGGCCCGTCTAACAGGTCATGAAGAAGCTCTGCCGGACATGCTTCACTGGACCCCCTTCATGAATGACTTCACGGTTCGTGTGGGGCTTCACGGGCCGT
This sequence comes from Solanum etuberosum, assembly GCA_029582245.1. Taxonomy (NCBI): domain Eukaryota; kingdom Viridiplantae; phylum Streptophyta; class Magnoliopsida; order Solanales; family Solanaceae; genus Solanum; species Solanum etuberosum. Next base: position 20,090 of record JAJONR010009537.1, read on the forward strand.
TTAGCCGTCTGTGGTCCTTGACCAGTGGCTACGAGAGAAGACCCCCTTCTGAGTGGGAACTTGACGAGCCCTTGGACGGCCCGTTAACCTCACCACGGGCCGTCTAGGCATCCGTGGGAGGGACACCTGTATGACCAAGTTCTGGGACATCATCACGAGCACCCAAACGGATCATGGTCCCCTACACGGCCCATCTAAGGCTGCGCTGAGGGTTCCGTGTTCCACTCTTGGGTTCTCGACTTGCTCTTTTTGACCCCTTCCTAGAATTTCTCAAATCTGTGGTGTTAT
>JAJONR010009538.1:0-18069 GCA_029582245.1 Solanum etuberosum
CCTTAAAGATTTGGAGGCATTATTTGTATGGTGTTCACATTGATTTTTTCACCGATCACAAGAGTTTGCAATATATGTTCAATCAAAAGGATTTGAATCTTCACCAAAGAAGGTGGCTTGAGTTATTGAAAGACTATGACATGAGTGTTTTCTATCACTTCGGTAAAGCAAATGTGGTGGCGGATGCTGTTCGTCAACTATCTATGGGTAGTGTTGCTCATATTGAAGAGGAAAAGAAAGAGTTGGTTCGAGATGTTAATAGATTGGCCTGGTTAGGTGTTCAATTAGTGGACTTCACCAAGGGTGGTGTTATGGTTCACAATGGGTCCGAATAGTCTTTTGTGGTGGATGTGAAAGCCAAGAAAGGTCTTGATCCCATCTTGGTTGAATTGAAAGAGGCGGTACTTAAGAAATCCGTTGAGGCTTTCTCCCAAGGGGGAGATGGTGTCCTTAGATATCAAGGTTGTTTATGTGTTCCAAATGTTGTTGACTTGAGGGAACAAATCTTATCTGAAGCCCATAGTTGTCGGTATTCCATCCACCCGGGGAGCCACCAAGATGTACCGTGATTTTTGGGAAGTCTATTGGTGGAATTGGATGACGAAGGATATTGCAGAATTTGTGGCTAAGTGTCCAAATTACCAAAAAGTAAAGGTTGAGCATCAGAAATCGGGAGGTATGTCCCAAGCCATTGGTATTCCTACTTGGAAGTAGGAAGATTTGAGCATGGACTTTATTGTTAGTTTGCCTCGCACCCGGCGACAACATGACTCGATTTGGGTTATAGTGGATCGGATGATGAAATTAGCTCATTTCCTTCCCGTCAAGGTTTCCTATTCGTTGGAGGATTATGCCAAGTTGTATTTGAGAGAAATGGTAAGGTTGCATGGAGTGCCCTTGTCCATTATTGCCGATCGTGGTACTCAATTCACTTCTCTGTTTTGGAAGTCATTCCAAAAGGGTCTTGGCACTAAGGTTAAGCTTAGTACGGATTTTCATCCCCAAACCGATGGGTAAGCGAAGCGTACTATCCAAACTTTGTTTTTTTAGAAATAATGAGATGAATGACTTAATTTAGGGGTTTAAAATTCTTATATAGGTGGTCTAAATTATTCTAAAACATCCTCACTTAATATTAATTAAAACCGAAAAACCCCAAAGTGCCCCTAAACTTACCAACTAAATCAGCTCATAGGTCACCACCCACGGACCCTCACTGATGGACCGTGGTTGGACCCACGGCCCGTGCAGGTGAACCATTGTTTGGGTTCTGGGAGCATGATTTCAGGACCTTGACCTACGACCACTCACCCACAGAGCGTGGACTGACCAACGGGGCGTGCTGGTGAACCGTGGTTGGGTTACTGGGGTCTGGTTTTTGGGATCCTGACCCAAGACTCCAAACCCACAGGGCATGGACCCACCCATGGGGCGTGGGTCATGCCATGGTTCCCTGCTTGTTGGGCAGTTTCTAGGGTCCTCCTCAAGGACCCATGGCTGGTCCTTGGGGGGTCGTACCTTGACATTCTAACACGAAACCCTTTAATTTTAAGTTCGGGGAGTTACATTCATGACTCTCACCCTCACATTAAGCTCTAGGTTAGCCTACTAATTTCTTGAGTGTTAAAATATCTCCTCCTTGGGAACATTCATCCTCAAATGACGATCTAGACACCTTACGGAAGTAAAGACTCAAGACTAGCAGCCCATCATGCATGAAACATCAAAATAATGCACAATTCAAAGGAGGAACATCAACTTCATCTTAAACATAATCAATGCACCACAAGAAAGTAGGAACTACATCTAACAACCCATTATGCTTGAAAACTCAATATCTCTCATATTCATAGGAGGAATACCTTCTCCAAACTAAAAGTATGCTCAACAAAATTTCAAAGAGCATTTATGCAATATACTTCCAAAAAGCACAACTAAGCATTTTCAACCATTCATCTCATGAAACATATAGGCAACTCTTACTCAATGCACAACAACATGACAGAAATCAATCATAAAAACTCATTTTCTTACTAAACAAGAATTTCTCAAGAATATGCATAACATAAGGAAATCATGGAAAAACACATATAACACACATGACTCCCAAAACAAGAAAACTCAAGAGGAACTATTTACCTCAAGCTTGAGTAGGAGTAGACGGAAAGAGATGAGGATATCGGGACTTCATATCAGCCTCGGCCTCCCAAGTAGCATCCTCAACTAAGTGATTTCTCCATAAAACCTTCACGGAAGCTATTTCCTTGTTTCTCAATATCTTGACTTGCCGTTCTAGGATCTCTACCAGAACCTCTTCATATGAAATACTATCGTCAATTCCCAACCCTTCTAAGGGAATAATGGATGCCGGATCTCCAATACACTTCTTAAGCATAGAAACATGAAATATCGGAGCCAACTCAATTGAAAAATCCAACTCATAGGCAACCTTCCCAATACGTTTCAATATTTGGTATGGGCCTACATACCGAGGACTAAGTTTCCCTTTCTTGACAAATCTCATCACACCCTTCATGGGTAATATTTTCAAATAGACCCAATCATTAACTTCAAATTCTAGATACCTTCTTCTCACATCGGCATAAGATTTTTATCTACTTTGAGCCGTTCTCAACCTCTCTCTAATAAGCCAAACTTTCTCAATGGCTTCATAAACTAGTTCGGGACCTATCAAAGTAATTTCACCCACCTCAAACCAACCAACCGGAGACCTACATCTCCTACCATACAAGGCTTCAAAAGGAGCCATATCAATACTTGAGTGATAGCTATTATTGTAGGCAAACTCTATTAATGGCAAGTGGTCATCTCAATTACCCTTGAAGTCTATTACACATGCACTTAACATATCCTCCAATGTTTGGATGGTACGCTCCGCTTGCCAATCGATTTGGGGATGAAACACCGTGCTAATCTTAACCTTAGTGCCAAGACCTTTTTGGAATGACTTCCAAAAGTGAGAAGTAAATTGAGCACCCCGATCGGAAATAATAGATAGAGGAACTCCATGCAATTTCACCATTTCACTTATATACAACTTAGCATAGTTTTCTTCCGAATAAGAAACCTTGATGGGAATAAAGTGGGCTGATTTTGTCATCCGATCTATAATGACCCAAATAGAATCATGTGGTCTCCGGGTTTGAGGCAAACCCACAATAAAGTCCATGTTTATCTCTTCCCACTTCCAAGTGGGAATACTTATATCTTGGGACAAGCCTCCTGGCCTTTGATGCTTAACCTTAACTTGTTGACAATTAGGAAATTTGTCTACAAATCTCGCAATTTCTTTCTTCATCCCATTCCACCAATAGACTTTCCGTAGATCATGGTACATCTTGGTGGCTCCCGGGTGAATTCAATACCGAGAACTATGAGTTTCTTCTAAAAAAAATTCTCTTAAACCATCAACATTCGGAACACATAACCGACCTTGGTACCTAAGCACCCCATCCCCTCCTTGGTAGAAAGCCTCAACGGACTTCTTAAGTACCGCCTCTTTCAATTCCACTAATATAGGATCAAGGCCTTGCTTAGACTTTACATCCATCACAAAGGACGATTCAGAACCATTATGGACCATGACACCACCCTTGGTGGAATCCACTAGTTGAACACCTAGTCGGGCCAACCTATGCACATCACGAACCATCTCTTTCTTTTCATCCTCTACATGAGCCACACTACCCATGTACAATCTACTAAGAGAATCCGCTACCACATTATATTTTTTGGGGTGATAAAGGACACTCATATCATAATGCTTCAAGAGTTCTAGCCACCTTCTTTGGCGAAGATTCAAGTCCTTTTGACTAAACACATATTGTAGACTCTTGTGATCGGTGAAAACATCCACATGGACCCCATACAAATAATGCCTCCAATTTTTGAAGGAAAAAACAACCGTCGCTAACTCAAGGTCATGGGTAGGATAATTCTTCTCATGGATTTTAAGTTGCCTTGAAGCATACACAATGACCTTACCATTTTGCATAAGCACACATGCCAACTTAACTCTAGAGGCATCAAAATACACCACAAAACCATCGGTACCTTCTGGTAAAGTCAACACAGAGCGGAAGTAAGTATATCTTTCAACTCTTGGAAACTTTTCTCACAAGCTTCCGACCACACAAATTTAGCTTTCTTTTGAGTCAAAGCCGTCAAAGGAGAAGCAATGGAAGAAAATCCCTCCACAAACATTCTATAGTAACCGACCAAACCCAAAAACCTTCTGATGTCGGAAGGAGTTAGACGTCTAGGACAACTCTTGACCGCATCCGTCTTCTTAGGATCTACCTCAATACCCTTGCTTGACACAATATGACCAAGGAAAGCTACGGACCATAACCAATATTCACACTTGCTAAACTTTGCAAAAAGTTGTTGGTCCTTAAGAACGTGCAACACAATTCTCAAATGGTCCGCATGTTCATTGTCAATCCTTGAATAGATCAAAATATCATCGATAAACACAATCACAAACATGTCTAGGTATTGCCTAAACACTCTATTCATCAAGTCCATAAACATCGTCGGAGTATTGGTCAAACCAAACGACATCACTAGGAATTCATAATGATCATACCGGGTTCGAAAAGCCATCTTGGGAATATCTTCCCCTCTCACCCTCAATTGGTGATAACCCGAACGAAGATCAATCTTAGAGAAATAAATAGCCCAATGAAGTTGGTAAAATAAATCATCAATTCTTGTAAGAGGATACTTGTTCTTAATGGTCACTTTATTCAATTGACGATAATCGATGCACATTCTAATAGACCCATCTTTCTTTATGACAAAGAACACAGGAGCACCCCATGGAGAGATACTCAGTGGGATGAAACCCTTGTATAACAAATCCTTTAGTTGCTCTTTCAACTCCTTCAACTCCACCGGAGCCATTCTATAAGGAGGAATAGAGATAGGTTGTGTATCCGCAATAAGGTCACTACCAAAATCTATTTCCCTATCGGGAGGAATACTGGAAAATCATCGGGGAAAACTTTTGGGAACTCATTAACCATGGGAACCGACTCAAGAGAAGTAGTTTCAAAATTTAGGTCCCTTACCCTAACAACATAGTCAAAGCAACCTTTTGAGATCCTCTTCCTAGCTTTAAGGTAAGACACAAATTGACCTCTAGGCATAGAATTTCCCCATTTCCATTCTAAGATAGGCTCATTCGGAAATTGGAACCTAACCACCCAAGTCCTACAATCAACAGAGGCATAACATGCATGCAACCACTCTATACCAAGAATCACATCAAAGTCTAACATGTCAAGCTCTACTAAGTCAACAAGAGTAACTCTATGGGATAAGAAAACGGGACACCTTCTATAAACCCTCTTAGCCACCACAGAATCACCAACCGGGGTAGAAACCGAAAAAGGTTCTAATAACACTTCAGGGAGAACATCAAATTCAAGGCCACATAAGGTGTCACGAAAGATAAAGTAGCACCGGGATCTAACAAGACATACACATCAATAAGAAAGACTTTTATCATACTGGTCACTACATCCCGGGAGCTCTCTTGGTCACCTCAGGTTTGGAGAGCATAGAAGTGGTTTTGCTTTAGAGCATTGGAGTTTGAACCGCTTGGAGGATCTTGCTTGTCTTCTCTCCCCTTAACCTTGAGCATCGTGCAATCTCTCAACTTGTGGCCACTCTTTCCACAACTAAAGCAACCATCCGTGCCAACTAAGAACTTACCATCATGTTTCCTTCCACATTTTGCACAAATAGGCCTAGTCACAAAAGCACCACTACCAATACCTCCTTGAGGTTTTGGGTTGGACACCCTATCTCTGTTGACCCTTGGATCACTATAGGAGCCTTGGTTGGAAAACCTTTGTTTGAACCTTGGTCGACCTTGTCCATCGGACCTAGTATTGGAGATGTTCCCATCACCGGTCATAGCTCTTTTTACCTCCCTATTCTTTTCCTAAAGTTTTGATTCCTCAATTTGTTGAGTGTACACCATAAGCCTTGAGATATCCATGTCATGGAGGAGCATTGCCGTACGGCACTCTTTTTTAACCAAGTCAGACACACCCCACATAAACCTACTCATTTTAGTCCTTGCGTCCACCACCATAGTTGGAGCATATTTGGAGAGTTGGGTGAACTTTAGGGCATACTCCTTCACACTCATACTTCCTTGACGAAGGTTAATGAACTCTTTCACCTTTTCTTCCCTCAACTCTAAGGGATAGAACCTATCAAGGAATGCTGATTTAAACAATTCCCATTCTATCGGACCCGATCCTATGGGCCTCTCACCCTTCAATTGATCATACCAAACTTGAGAAACATCTTTCAATTGGTAAGGGGCTAACTCCGCCTTTTCTTCCGAAGTCACCCCCATATTAGCAAGTACCTTATAGACCTCATCGATAAACCTTTGAGGATCCTCTTCCACTTTGGAGCCATTAAATTTTAGGGGGTTCATTCTTGCAAAATCTCTCACTCTTGAAGCCATCGAATTCACATTAGGATTCATCAGAGCTAAAACCTCTCTATTGGCTTGAGCCGTCACGGCTTGAGCCAACACTTGAAGAGTCACCCTAAACTCTGCATGAGTAACATTCTCGACCAAAGGATCAACCGGAGCTTTTTGGGCTTGAGGAGGAGCTCCTTGTTCCATATTGTCACCCTCCATCCTTCTAACATTAACCCTTCTAGTATTCATATCTTGAAGAACATAGGGCAAGGAATAGGAGAGAGACTTTATAGAGTTAAGCTCTATGGCATGACTTAGAGTAACGAAAGAAGTATAGTTTCCTAATCATCTTATAGCCTCTCATTTATAAATGTGGTGTGCTTCACACTTATGAACAAGACTCTACTAGACGTGCCTTATGAGACATCATCCTAGTATCATTCTAAACCTTGTAATCTGATACCAAGTTTTCACGAGCCAGGGGTACCCCCTAGATGAAACATGGTGTATAGAACCCCGAAGGACTCCATACAAGCCACTTAGCATATCATAACATAAGCAATAGAACAATAAGAGTAGAAACACATTTCAAGTCTAAAATTTTCATAAAAGAAAAGCAGAAGTCTAGACTCTAAGTCTCAACATAGCCATCTATTACAAGATTCGAAATGAGAAAGGGACACAGCCCATACAATAGTCCAAAAAGGAAATACAAGAAATTAACTAGAATGAGATAACATTCATCCTGGAATCATGAGGACTCACCAACAAGCGAGGAGAATAAGAAAATCCAAGCTTTAGCCACAACGATGATCACCTTGAGAACCGGACCCTACACTTGGGGGAAAATATAGGAAAAGTAGGCGTTAGTACAAAAATGCACTAAGTATGATAGCCATGCATAAAACATTGAAAACATGCTAAAAGGGACATTTCATTTGAATGCATGCAATTCGCTAAGTTAAGACATCATTATGAAGATAGCGGAAAAGCATAAGTCATAAGCATAGTCAATACATTGGTCATCATATCATAATAGAACACTTCATAAATACCCTCAAAGCATACTTGTTCAATGCATGAATAAGACCCCATAAATCTCACCCATGCTAAGTAAATCTTCTTGAGTAACCATAGTTCATAATTCATATTCTTGTTCTTGTTGTTGTGGGAATAAGCCTTAACCGACATGAGACCATGTGAGCTATACATAGACCCCCGGTGTTACCCACACCGGAAAGGGTTGTCCTACTTGCCTAAGGTAGAACCATACTCTTAGTTTAGGTAGATCTACTAGCTAATCACCTCTGGGGGCACGTAGTTTATGGAATAAGGAGATTGCTACAAGAAACCTGGACTCAATTAAGGTAGAAGGTCTCCATATGATGAGACATAGTTTCAGAACCCAGACTCAACTAGTGTAAAATCTTCCATCTCATATTCAATATTCACTCGGTGCTAAGCATTAATTCCCACGGAGTACATATAAAGTCATAACTTGATTCCTTAATATAGCTCATTAGATCATGCATGAGAATAACCTTTCACCGTCCATGTCTACATATAGATTCAATAGCTAAGAAAGCCTTTCAACCTTAGAATCATCATATTATGAGTAAACCTTTCTCATAAGTGTGTATATGAGAATAACCTATCAACTACACAACAACTAGATCATAATCATAGACACTTCACTTTCAAAGTGTTCCTATATACAAAGACTTCATAAACATGCATAATGTCATAATTTTACCTTTCAAGGATCAAAGCTCATATCAAATCAACACATCTAGAATTCACTACATTAGACATGGATATCAACATAATTCAAGTAACCCAATCACTACATGCATAATCCAATAACATTTCCCTTTCATCAACAAACCCACATCACAAGATCATAATTGGGAAATATGGGGATTTCATGGGTTCTTGGAGATTTCAACATAAAACCATAATATATCATCCATTCAATCATAATATAAAGTAATTCAATCATTAGAATCATTTTTGAAAGGAACCCATGTCTTTCGAATCAAACCCTAGCTTTTAGGGATTTCTATCTTTTATATAGGGATTTTGAGGGGCTCCATGGATGAAGAGCTACCAAACTTGATCACAAAGACCTATGAATTTACTGTGAAGACCCTAGCTTCTTCAACCCTAGCTCCAACTTCCTTCTTCCTCTTCTTTGAGTTTTCTAGAGAGATTTTTTTTGGAGAGGATGAACTTTGGGAATTTTTTTAGAAATAATGAGATGAATGACTTAATATAGGGGTTTAAAATTCTTATATAGGTGGTCTAAATTAGTTTAAAACTTCCTCACTTAATATTAATTAAAATCGGAAAACCTCAAAGTGCCCCCAAACTTAAACACTAAATCAGCTCCCTGGTCACCACCCACGGACCCTCACTGACGGACCGTGGTTGGACCCACGGCCCGTGCTGGTGAACTGTGGTTTGGGTTCTGGGAGCATGATTTCAGGACCTGGACCTATGGCCCCTCACCCAGGGAGCGTGGACTAACCAACGGGGCGTGCTGGTGAGCTGTGGTTAGGTTAATGGGGCTTGGTTTTTGGGACCTTGAACCACGACTCCTCATCCACAAGGCGTGGGTCCTGTCGTGGTTCATTGCTTTTTTGGCAGTTTCTAGGGTCCTCTTCAAGGACCCATGGTTGGTCCTTGGGGGGTCGTACTGTAACACTCCAGAAACTAGTAGGCTAAACTAGAGCTTAACATGAGGGCTAGAGTCGTCAATGCAACTCTTCGTTCTTAGAAATAAAGGGTTTCGTGTTAGAACGTCAAGATACAAACCCCAAGGACCAACCATGGGTCCTTGAGGAAGACCCTAGGAATTCCCTGGACCAGTGACCTACGGATGGGGCCTATGCCCTGTTGGTCCACTCACACCCCATGGGTGAGGAGCCGTGGATGGAGGTCCCAGGATCCAAGTCCCAGAACCAAACCACGGTTCACCAGCACGGGCCGTGGGTCTAACCACGGTCCAGCAGTGATGAGTCATGGATGAGGCCTAGAACTTCGTTTTGGCAGTTAAGTTTAGGGGCACTTTGGGGTTTTCTGGCTTTAGTTAATATTAAGTGACGTCATTTTATACTAATTTAGACTAACTATATAATGATTTTACACCCCTAAATTAAGTCATCTTCCTCATTTTCCAAAATCCCAAATCAAAACCAACTTTTCCCCGAATATTCTCTCTCTAGAACTTCAAGGAAGAAGAAGAAGAAGGAAGTTGGAGCTAGGGTTCAACGAGGAAGGTTTTCTTCTCAATTTCATTGGATTTCGTTGCTAAGGTATGGTATTCCTTCATCCATGGATAGTCTTCATCCATGGAGTCTCTCCAAATTCAATTTCAAAACTAGTAATTCCCCAAAAGCTAGTGTTTTACTCCAAGTCATGGATTCCTATAAAAAATGATTCTAATAATTTAATTACTATATATTATGATTGAATTGATGATTTACTATGGTTTTTATGTTGAAATCCCCATATTCCCAATTTGTGACCTTGTGATGTGGGTGAATTGATTAAAGAAGGGTATTATGATATTTCTCTTGTAGTAATTGAGTTATTTGAATTATGCTATTATCCATGTCTAATGTATTAATTCAAGATCTGTTGATTGAATATGATCTTTGGTCCTTGAAGGTCAAAGTATGAGAATTATGCATGATTATGAGATTGATGTATATGCTTTAGGAACACTTTGAGAGTAAAGTGATTATGATTATGATCTTGTTGTGTGTTGTTGAAAGGCTATTCTCATTTACACACCTATGTAAGAATATGATATTATGTGAAAGGTTTTCTCACAATATGATGATTCTAAGGTTGAAAGGCTATTTTCACCTATTTAATCTATGAGCTATCTTATGAATTATGTTGGATTGAGTGTCAAGGCATTCTTCCATAAATATGAACTTAATAGTCAAGACTTAATATGTAATCCGTGGGAAGTAATGCTTAGCACTGAGTGGATATTGAATATGAGATGGAAGCTTTTACACTAGTTGAGTTCGGGTTCCCAAAGTATGTATCTCATGAGATGGAGACCTTCTACCTTAGTTGATTCCGGGTTTCTAGTAGCAATATCCTTATCCAATAAACTACGTCCCCCCCCCCCCATATGTTGTTTAGCTAATGGATCCACCTAAAGCTAACAAACGATGGTCTTACCTAGGCAAGTAGGATAGCCCTTTTTGGTGTGGGTAACACCGGATTCCATTTTAAGCTCACATGGTCTATGTCGGTTAAGGCTTATTCCCACTAGGACAACAATACGAACAAGAATACGAATTATGAACTATGGCTACTCAAGAAGCTTTACTTAGTATGGATGAGGTTATGGGATCTTATTCATGCATTGCACAAGTATGCTTTGAGGGTACTTATAGTATGTTTCTCTAATGATATCATGATCTATGTGATGAATATGCTTATGACTTATGCTTTTCCATTATCTTCAAAATGATGCTTTAACCTAGTAAATTGCATGCATTCAACTAAAATGTCCCTTTTCGCATGTTTTCATGGTTTTATGCTTGGATATCATACTTTGTGCATTTTTGTACTAACCCATATTTTTCTTACATTTTCACCAAGTGTAGGGTCCGGTTCTCAAGGTGGTCCTCATTGTGGCTAAAGCTTGGATTTGCTCATTTCTCCTAGCTTGTTGGTGATTCCTCACGATTCAAGGATGGATGTTTTCACTTAGTAGTTTCATTCTTGTATTCCCTTTTCGAACTATGTTGTATGGGCTGTGACCCTATTTGATTCAAGTATTGTAATAGATGGCTATGTTGAGACAAGTCTAGACTTCTGTTTTCCTTTATGAAAATTTTTGACTTGAAATGCGTTTTTACTCTTTATTGTTCTATGCTTATGTTATGATATGCTAAGTGGCTTACATGGTGCCTTTCGGGGTTCTATGTGCATTTTTACATCTAGGGGGTACCCGTGGGTCATGACAAACTTGGTAATCTGAGCACAAGGTTTAGAATGATTCTAGGATGATGTCTCATAAGCCACGTCTAGTAGAGTCTTGTTCATAAGTGTGAAGCGCGCCACATTTATGAATGAAAGGCTACAAGATGATTAGAAAACTACACTTCTTTCATTTCTCTTAAGTCGTGCCATAGAGTTCAACTCTATAAAGTCCCTCTCCTAATCCTTCTCTTGTGTCTTTTGGATATGAATACACGAAGGGCTAATGCTATAAGGATGGAGGATGAAAATGTGAATCAAGGAGCTCCTCCTCAATCTAATCAAGCTCCAGTTGACCCTGTGGTTGAGAATGTGACACATGCGGAGTTTAGGTCTACCTTCCAAATGTCAGCTCAAGCCGTGACGGCTCAAGCCAATAGAGAAGTTGTAGCTCCGATGAATCCTAATATGAACTTGGCTTCTTCAAGGGTTAGGGATTTTGCTCGAATGAACCCTCCCAAATTTTATGGCTCTAAAGTGGAATAGGATCCCTAAAGGTTTATCGATGAGGTTTATAAAGTTCTTGCTATGATGGGGGTGTTTTCGGAAGAGAAGGCAGAGTTAGCCGCCTACCAACTAAAAGATGTTGCTCAAGTATGGTATGATCAGTGGAAGGGTGAAAGACACGTAGGAGCGGGACCGGTAGAATGGGAATCGTTCTAAACGGCATTTCTTGATAGGTTCTTCCCCTAGAGTTGAGGGAGGCTAAGGTACAAGAGGTCATCAACCTTCGTCAAGGAAATATAAGTGTTAAGAAGTATACTCTAAAGTTCACCCAACTCTCCAAATATGCTACAAGCATGGTGGCGGACTCAAGGGCTAAGATGAGTAGGTTTATGTCGGGTGTGTCCGACTTGGTTGAAAAAGAGTGTCGTACGACAATGCTCCTCCATGACATGGACATCTGAAGGCTTATGGTGTATGATCAACATATTCAAACAAAGATTCTCCAACCAAGGTTCTTCAAATTCTTCCCCAAGGGTCAACAAGGATAGGGTGTCTAGCCCTAAACCTCAAGGCGGTAATGGTAAGGGACCTTCTATGGCAAGGCCTACTTGTGCCAAATATGGGAAGAAACATGATGGTAAGTGCCTAGTTGGCACAGATGGTTGCTATGGTTGTGGAAAGAGTGGCCACAATATGAGAGATTTTCTGATGCTCAAGGTTAAGGGGAGAGAAGATAAGCAAGCTCCTCTTAGCGGTTCAAACTCCAATGCCCCAAAACAAAACTACTTTTATGATCTTCAATCCTGAGGTGACCAAGAGAGCTCCCCAGATGTGGTGACCGGTATGTTAAAATTCTTTCTTATTAATGTATATGACTTGTTAGATCCCGGTGCTACTTTTACCTTTGTGACAGCTTATGTGGCCATGAAGTTTGATATGCTCCCCGAAGTGTTATTAGAACCTTTTTCGGTTTCTACCCTGGTTGGTGATTCTGTGGTGACTAAGAGGGTTCATAGGAGATGTCCCATTTCCTTGTCCCAAAGAGTTACTCTTGTTGACTTGGTAGAGTTAGACATGTTAGACTTTGATGTGATTCTTGGTATGGATTGGTTGCATGCATGTTATGCCTCTATCAATTGTAGAACTAGGGTGGTTAGATTCCAATTTCCAAATGAGCATATCTTAGAGTGGAATGGGGGAAATTCTTTGCCTAGAGGTCAAATTTGTGTCCTACCTTAAAGTTAGAAAGATGATCTCGAAAGGTTGATTTTACCATGTTGTTAGGGTGAGGGATGTAGATTCTGAAACCCCTTCTCTTGAGTCGGTTCTGGTGGTTAATGAGTTCCCGGAAGTTTTCCCTGATGATTTGCTCGGTATTCCTCCTAAGCAGAAAATAGATTTTGGTATTGATCTTCTTCCTGATACGCAACCTATCTCTATTCCTTCTTAAAGAATGGCTCCAGTGGAGTTAAAAGAGTTGAAGGAGTAACTAAAGGATTTGTTAGTTAAGGGTTTTATTCGACCGAGTATCTCTCCATGGGGTGCTCCCGTGTTGTTTGTTAGAAATAAAGATGGATCTCTTAGAATGTGCATTGATTATCGTCAATTGAATAAAGTGACCATCAAGAATAAATATCCTCTTCCGAGAATTGATGACTTGTTTGACCAACTTCAAGGGGCTAGTTATTTGTTTAAGATTGATCTTCGTTCGGGTTATCACCAATTGAGGGTGAGAGGGGTTGATATTCCCAAGATGGCTTTCCAAACTCGATATGGTCATTATGAATTCCTAGTAATGTCGTTTGGGTTGACTAATACTCCGGTGGCGTTTATGGACTTGATGAATAGGGTGTTAAGGCAATACCTAGACATGTTTGTGATTGTGTTTATCAATGATATTTTGATCTATTCAAGGAGTGAAAATGAACATGTCGACCATTTGAGAATTGTATCGCAAGTTCTTAAGGACCAACAACTTTTTGCAAAGTTTAGCAAGTGTGAATTTTGGTTAAGGTCCGTAGCTTTCCTTGGTCATATTATGTCAAGCAAGGGTATTGAGGTATATCCTAAGAAGACGGATGCGGTCAAGAGTTGGCCTAGACCTCTAACTCCTTCCCCCATTAGAAGCTTTTTGGGTTTAGCCGGTTACTATAGAAGGTTTGTTGAGGGGTTTTCCTCCATTGCTTCTCCTTTGACGGCTTTGACTCAAAAGAAGGCTAAGTTTGAGTGGTCGGAAGCTTGTGAGAAAATTTCCAAGAGTTTAAAGATAGACTTACTTCTGCTCCGGTATTGACCTTACCGGAAGGTATGGATGGTTTTGTGGTATATCGTGATGCCTCTAGAGTGGGGTTGGGATGTGTCCTCAAGGCAACTTAAAATCCATGAGAAGAACTATCCTACCCATGATCTTGAATTAGCGGCGGTTGTGTTTTCCTTAAAAATATGGAGGCATTATTTGTATGGGGTCCATGTGGATGTTTTCACCGATCACAAGAGTCTTCAATATGTGTTTAGTTAAAAGGACTTGAATCTTCGTCAACGAAGGTGGTTACAATTATTAAAGAATTATGACATGAGTGTCCTCTATCTCCCCGGCAAAGTTAATGTTGTAGCAGATGCACTTAGTAGATTTTCCATGGGTAGTGTGGCTCATGTAGAGGGTGAAAAGAAATAATTGGTTCATGATGTGCATAGATTGGCCCGACTAGGTGTCTAACTAGTGGATTCCACCAAGGGTGGTGTCATGGTCCATAATGGTTCCGAATCGTCCTTTGTGATGGATGTGAAGTCTAAACAAGATCTTGATCCTTTATTAGTTGAGTTGAAAGAGTCGGTACTCAAGAAATCCATTGAGGCTTTCTCCCAAGGGGGAGATGGGGTGCTTAGGTACCAAGGTCGGTTATGTGTTCCGGATGTTGATGGTTTAAGGGAGCAAATTCTAGAGGAAGCTCATAGTTCTCGATATTCTATTCATCCGGGAGCCACCAAGATGTACCGTGATCTACGGGAAGTATATTGGTGGAATGGTATGAAGAAAGATATTGCGGGATTTGTAGCCAAATGTCCTAATTGTCAACAAGTTAAGGTTGAGCATCAAAGGCCAGGAGGCTTATCCCAAGATATAAGTATTCCCACTTGGAAGTGGGAAGATGTAAATATGGACTTTATTGTGGGTCTGCCTCGACCCCGAAGGCAACATGATTCTATTTGGGTCATTATAGATCGGATGACAAAATCAGCCCACTTTATTCCCGTTAAGGTTTTTTTTCGACGGAAGACTATGCCAAGTTGTATATATGAGAGATAGTGAAGTTGCATGGGGTTCCTTTATCTATTATTTTGGATCGGGGTACTCAATTTACTTCTCACTTTTGGAAGTTATTCCAAAAAGGGCTTGGTACTAAGGTTAAGCTTAGCACGGCTTTTCATCCCCAAACTGATGGGAAAGCGGAGCGTACCATCCAAACATTAGAAGATATGTTAAGGGCATGTGTTATAGACTTCAAGGGTAATTGGGATGACCACTTTCCATTAATAGAGTTTGCCTACAATAATAGCTATCACTCAAGTATCGGTATGGATCCCTTTGAAGCCTTGTATGGTAGGAGATGTAGGTCTCCGGTTGGTTGGTTTGAGGTAGGTGAAATTACTTTGATAAGTCCCGAGCTAGTTTATGAAGCCATTGAGAAAGTTCATGTTATTAGAGAGAGGTTGAGAACATCTCAAAGTAGACAAAAGTCTTATGCCGATGTGAGAAGAAGGGATATAAAATTTGAGGTTAATGATTGGGTCTATTTGAAAATATCACCCATGAAGGGTGTGATGATATTTGGCAAGAAAGGTAAACTTAGTCCCCGGTATGTAGGCCCATACCAAATCTTGAAACGTATTGGGAAGGTTGCTTATGAGTTGGATTTGCCAAATGAGTTGGCCCCAGTTCATCCGGTATTTCATGTTTATATGCTTAAGAAGTGTATTGGAGATCCGGCATCCATTATTCCCCTAGAAGGGTTGGGAGTTGACGAAAGTCTTTCATATGAAGAGGTTCCGGTAGAGATCCTAGACCGGAAAGTCAAGAGATTGAGAAATAAGTAAATAGCTTCTGTGAAAGTTTTATGGAGAAATCATTTAGTTGAGGGTGCTACTTGGGAGGCCGAGGCCGATATGAAGTCCTGATATCCTCATCTCTTTCCTTCTACTCCTATTCAAGCTTGAGGTAAGTAGTTCCTCTTGAGTTTTAGTGTTTTGGGAGTCATGTGTGTTGTATATGTTTTTCCATGATTTCCTTATGTTATGCATGTTCTTGAGAAATTCATGTTTGGTAAGAAAATGAGTTTCTATGATTGATTATCCTCATGTTGTTGTGCATTGAGTAAGAGTTACTTATTTTACTTCATGAGATGAATTGATGAACATGATTTAGTATGCTTTTGAGAATAATTGCATATTGGCTCCATGATATTGTGTTGAGCATACTTCTAGTTGGAGAAGGTAGTTCCTCCTATGAATATGAGAAATGTTGAGTTTTCATGCATAATGGGTTATTAGATGTAGTTCCTACTTCCTTGTGTTGCATTGATTATGTTTGAGATGGAGATCAAGTTTCCTCCTTTGAATTGTGCATTATTTTGATGTTTCATGCATGATGGGCTTTCTAGTTTTGAATCTTTGATTACGTAAGGTGTCTAGAACATCATTCGAGGATGAATGTTCCCAAGGGGGAGATATTATAACACTTTGGAAACTAGTAGGCTAAACTAGAGCTTAACATGAGGGTTAGAGTCGTGAATGTAACTCCTCGTACTTAGAAATAAAGGGTTTCGTGTTAGTACGTCAAGATACAAACCCCAAGGACCAACCATGGGTCCTTGAGGAAGACCCTAGGAATTCCCTGGACAGTGACCTACGGATGGGGGACCTACGCCCCGTTGGTCCACTCATGCCCCGTGGGTGAGGAGCCATGGGTGAAGGTCCCACGAACCAAGTCCCAGAACCAAACCACGGTTCACCAGCACGGGCCGTGGGTCCAACCATGATCCGTCAGTGGTGAGTTGTGGGTGAGGCCTAGAACTCCTTTTTGGTAGTTAAGTTTAGGGGCACTTTCGGGTTTTACGATTTTAGTTAATATGAAGTGACGTCATTTTATACTAATTTAGACTAACTATATAATGATTTTAGACCCCTAAATTAAGTCTTCCTCATTATTCCAAATTCCAAAACCAACTTTTCCCCAAATATTCTCTCTCTAGAACTTCAAGTAAGAAGAAGAAGGAAGTTGGAGCTAGGGTTCAAGGAGCAAGGTTTTCTTCTCAAATTCATTGGATTTCATTGCTAAGGTATGGTAGTCCTTCATCCATGGATAGTCTTCATCCATGGAGTCCATCCAAATTCAATTTCAAAACTAGTAATTCCCCAAAAGCTAGGGTTTTAATCCAAGTCATAGATTCCTTTCAAAAACGATTCTAATGAATTAATTACTTTATATTATGATTGAATTGATTATTTATTATGGTTTTTATGTTGAAATCCCCATATTCCCAATTTATGACCTTGTGATGTGGGTGAATTGATGAAAGAAGGGTATTATCAGATTTTCCTTGTAGTAATTGAGTTATTTGAATTATGCTATTATCCATGTCTAATGTAGTAATTCTAGATGTGTTGATCGAATATGATCTTTGGTCATTGGAGGGCAAAGTATGAGAAATATGCATGATTATGAGATTGATGTATATGCTTTAGGAACACTTCGAGAGTAAAGTGATTATGATTATGATCTTGTTGTGTGTTGTTGAAAGGCTATTCTCATTTACACACCTATGTATTAATATGTTATGATCTGAATGGTTTTCTCACAATATGATGATTATAAGATTGAAAGGCTATTCTCACCTATTTAATCTATGAGATATCTTATGAATTATGTTGGATTGAGTGTCAAGGCATTCTTCCATAAATAAGAAGTTAATTCAAGACTTAATATTTAATTTGTGGGAAGTAATGCTTAGCACCGAGTGGATATTTATTATGAGATGGAAGCTTTTACCCTAGTTGAGTCTGGCTTCCCAGTGGGACCTTCTACACAAGTTTAGTCCGGGTTCCCAAAGTATGTATCTCATGAGATGGAGACCTTCTACCTTAGTTGAGTC
>JAJONR010009539.1:0-14971 GCA_029582245.1 Solanum etuberosum
ATTCTAAGAGATATGGTCGTTTGAAGTTGACCCAAGTAGAATCTTACATCAAAACTTAATCGATAAGGAAACTTCAAGAACACTTATCAAGAACTCATCAAGAACTTAAATCCTTAAATTTCAAGAACGAAATTACACTGAATTAATCATGATTGGCGTGTGAGTGAATGAACCCAACACTATGGAAGCTTACATACCTCTTAGGGATTAAACCCATGGTGAAAATCCGCAACAAAACTTAAGAACCTCGACGAACGCTTTGATCCTCTCCTCTTTTCTCTTCTTGAACTCTCAACCAAAACCCTAGGTGTATATTAGGATTATAAAACTGAACCTAATAGTATTAGACCCTTAAAATCTTACTGAAACGAATTAAATCTGATTTGGTAAGGAAAAGACCAAAGTACCCCTTACTATTTTCGGGTAACTTTCCTTAATTGGACAGCCTGATTTCAAAAGGGAATAACTCACTCATCCAACCTCGAAACTTAGCAAACTCGGTGGCGTTGCCTTTCATTAGCTATCTTGTAGCCCACCTAACTCATCATGTACTGAGAGTTATAGTCATTTGAAGTTTACCCAAAACTAATAACTTAAGCATAACTTGCAAAATTTCATATTTTGCTATTTCCAATTTAGTTCTTTTTGGAACTGAAGGTGCTACATCTAGTGACCTTAACACTTAAGAAATTTTAAATTTCTCGGTAAAATCCTACTCACAACGAAGGATGGTTCGTGTCTTAGCTCAAAAAATTTCTGGGGTGTTACATGTACACATTATACAGATTATCTTGCAGGCCACTCAGAATATTGTTTTTACATAAAAAATCGGAATGCTTCCATGCTTCTGTTACCAAGAATCGTTCTTCATCCGGAGTTTCGTTTGACAAAATAGGAACGTTGTCACTAATGAACCTCTGCAGACTCGACATAGTCCGATAGAAGAACATCTTTTGTTGCCATCTCTTGAAGTCGACTTCAGAAAACTTTGCAGGTTTCTCAGCCGGTGCAAGGGTAGCAGTTGAAAGATTGTGTGCAACCGATGTTGTTGCAACACTCACTGTTCCAACATTTACTTGACTTGAATTAGTCATTTTTCTATCACAAATGGCAGACAATTTAGTATGTGAAATACTAGCAGTAAAGAATAAATCTTTATATAACATGTTTCTTATTTAACGATGAAGTTTTTATGTTCTTCTAATTGTTAATCGAATGAATTTTAAAATTCAAACAGAGTAGAAAACCAGAAAGGTTTTAATCTCCAGAAACCTCAAATACAGAAACCAATATTAAATTTCTTAAGCTTGCTAACTCCTGTATTCAGGTTAGTAAAAAATAGAAATAGAAAAGACGAAATAGACAGAAAATAAATAATCTGAGTCCACAGAACCCACTGTGTATCCTTAAGAAATTTAATCCCCTCAAGTACTCGAGGTTGTAGATTAATTCCTCCCAAGAGAAAACGGATTAACTATTAAAGAAGTAGCGGTACCTCAAACTTCAATAATTTCAGCGAACTCAAAGAACAACAACGAGAGCACACACAGAAAATGTATGCAGAAGATAGAAAGTTTTCTTTATTTGAAAAATGAGAGAAATCTCTCTATTTATAGCCAATTACAGCAAGGAACGCGTCTGTTCGGACAAGAGTGTGAACGCATCTGTTCAGACATGTCTTTCTAGAACATTTGTGTCTTTTGAAAAAAGAAATGTATGTTCGGAAGGAACATGTCCTTTCTGAACGATTTTACCGTTACGCACGAATTTTCAAATAATTATGTTACGCGAAATTTATTCCGTTAATTAATTAATTAACATTTTGGATTAATTTATTTAAAGAAAAAGTAAATTAATTAATAAGATTGATAAAATAAATTTTGCCTAAAAAATTATCAATGCCGAAGCTGAGCGAGCGACGATGACGGCACGAGGGTGCATCTTCTACTTAACCCTTTAAGAGCTAAATGAAGTGTTTCCTAATATAAGGACAACACTTTTCCTTTCTTCTACCAATATGAGAGAAATGTCTTTTCATTTTCAAAGACTTTCAATTGGAAATGACTTTTCATTTTCCCTCCAAATTGGTTTCCCCACATTTCTCAATTTCTCATTCATTCTTATTTCCCATTCACATCTTGCTAAAACCCAACAGTGAATAATGCTGGTCATTGTCTTATTTTCTTTATTTTAACATGCTTTGAGATTAGTTCTGGAGGTTTAGGGAGTGATTCCTCGATATGATAGCTATGTAGATTGAAATGCCGGCGTGTTAGCTATTTGGAACTTTCAGTACCACAAGCGCATTACTCTTCATAGTTCATTCAAACTACTCACAATGTCTAATACTCGATTATATTTGTTTGTCACTATCTATTATTACGGCCGTTGGGATATAATTTAAATTACAATCACATTGATTTAGAAATGAAATTTTGTTTAGAGTATGTATTTAAGATTTTTTAAGTTATATTTCTTTCATTACTATGAAAATTTTGTAATTTATAAAAGCTATAAACAAAATTCTACAACTCTTATACAATTTTACTAAATGAGTAAAACATAATTCATAAATCTATATATATATCTATATATATATATATAATATAGGAGAGTAGTTTGCAATGTGGTTAAGTCAGGTGGCAAGCTAATGAAAAGCCACTTGGCAATTTTAAAATTAATTATTTTATTAGATTAAAAATAGAAACACATAGATAGCACAACTCTAAAGAACTCTTATTGTTTCATAAACTTATCATTTTCAGATATTGTAAAATAAATTTAAATGTAGATAAACATATAGAAATACTAATAATAATGATAATAATAATAATAATTAGTAATAGAAGCAAGAGTACTACTAATAATAATTGCAGTAATAATAATAACAGTAGTAGTAGTAATAGTAGCAATAATAATAATAATAACAACAACAACAACAACAACAACATTTGCAGTAGTAGTAATAATATCACGATCCAGACCGCCGTGATTGGCACCCACACTAATCCTCTAGTGGGAGAACCACTACTACAACCCGACTAAGCAACTTAAAGAAACTTAAGCATTTAAAGATACGGAAGCAGGTTTAAATGACGAATTAATTATGGAGTTCCCATAAACTCCGAAGGTTTAACAAAAATAACTAAGCATACCCTTGCGGAAATTCAACCTCTAGAACCTGAAAGTCATTGTACAAAAACTCTACAATTCAACAAAGTCTAAGAAAAAGGGGGTGCAACCCCGAAAACTAAACATAAGTAAAATGTCTGAACTTCTAGTCTGAGTCCGAAAAGAATGAACTAGACTAAGGATGAATCCAAGGTAGCCTGAAAGAACTGGCTCACCCTCGAATCCGATCTCGATCAATGATCTCCTAGCTGAGGTCTGTCAGTAGCCGCCTGAAGATGCCCTGTACTCAACAAAGAAAAAGCAAGTGCAGTATCAGTACACGAAACCATGGTGTACTGGTAGGATCATGCGGCTACTTCGGTTAGCGAAATATAAGAAAGTAATTACAACACAGTAAACACATATACACAGAATGCATAACTTAATTATCATTTAGGAGCAACATGAAATTTCCCAATATCAATGACAGGTAGATATGAACGTAATAATCACAAGTGGTCCTCTCATGGAACCCACACCCAAACTGTTAGTGTGACAGAACGTGACACCTGATTCAGTATACATGTGTCGGAATGTGACACTCGATCCATTATATGTGTCGGAACGTGACACCCGGTCCAATGTATGTGTCGAAATATGACACCCGGTCCAGTTAGCACAACCACAGTCACAATCACACACATAATGAACAATGCATATAGTCACACAGTTAAGTAACAAGTTCAGGGCATGTAATTGTTCGCACATAATTATTTCATTAGATTCGATTCACATTTCCCTATTCACATACATGCATGCATATAATGAAGCAATTAACCGGCATATATCACACAACAGGAAATCGAACCATCACCTACCTCAAAACCAAGCCTGAATACTCCTAAGACACGTGAGCCTTTCCTTTCTGGAGTCTTTCAGCTCGTTCTTGATCTAAAACAAGCAATTAATGCAAGGATCACTAAACAAGGTTTAATTTACCCGGATTATAACAAAAATATCAACCCAAGGCCAAACCCAAGATCCTAATGCTTAACTAGGGCTTTTCCCACCATTAACTTCATGCCAAAACCCTTCCCCACTGATAATTACCCAAGATTCTAAGTTCTAAGAATCGAAATACGGATTAGGGGAGTAATTATCTTACCTTTAGCGCTAGAATTTGTGGAAATCTGACAAGAAACTGCCTTGGGTTGTCCCTTAGCTCTTAAGAACAAAGTTTTGTAGAAAATAACGTTTTTTGGGTTTTTCTCCGATTTAAGTCGCGACTGTCCCGCCACAGCGGGCCCCATCCCGCCACAGCGGCCCCTCCCTGACGGGATTAATCCCGTCTCAGCGGCTTGCACAGAGACAGATATTTAGAATTTGAGTTCCAAGCTCCCATTTCGCAACACACCTTCAACCCTTGACGTTCTAAAACTACCCTTTCACGCCAAGATCAGTTTCAGGAGTTCTACTCACCTGAATTCGATTCTGTAAAGCCGTACAGGCTCCTTAACGTCTTGGCTATCCACTCATGTGATCAAACTCATAATTAAATCCCCCATCCATTACCAGATTTCCCTAGGCCTCACCTGACTCAAATTTTGTCCAAGTCTGACCTAGGCGAGAAATTTTCAAGTTACTACTCATAAGTTTTCTGGCCCAAATTCTTTTCCCATTGGCTTTTCCATAACGACGGGAACATGTCGTTACAAATAATAATAATAATAATAATAATGATAAAAATATTAATAATAATAATTATTATAATAAAATATTAATTCCAAATATTTCTTTCACTTTTTAAATATGTAGCTTATTACAAAAAATATGCATTCTATTTTAAAAATTACTGTAATCATTTAAAATTTATTAAATATAAATTTATAAAATTATCTGGATTATATTAAATTCATGAATATATTGGTCCAAATAAATTATGGATTAATATAATTGAGTTAATTATTTAAATCCAATTAATATGGATTTAATTAAAGTCCAAATTAATTAATTTGGGCTACAATTGATGAGCCCAATTTGCTAAGCCCAATTTCATCTCATCCTAGAGACCCATTTTGGTGCCACGTGGCAAATGATGTGGCATGCAAAGTCAAACAAGAAACCAATAGGATCATGACATGTGTAAAAAATGACAAGCCCACTCCATAAAGCCCATATGCCATGTTACTTAAATCTGATTGGCCGAAGGGAATCATGTTCCAATCACAACTCTTTTATTTTAAAACTATAAATAGGAGTTCTCATAATTCAGAAAAGAGATCGAAAATTCTAAACAAGAAGCTAGAGAAAGCCCGTGGTACTAACGCCATAAAATTCTTTATAAGCTACAAGTTTAAGAATTCAAACATTCAAGTTCAAGAACGATCAAGATCAAGACCATCAGATTCAAGAACAAGCTCGAATTCCTTGAATTCAAGTAAAAGTCAAGATCAAGATAAAGTTCAAGTTCATCGAAGATTCAAGAACATGCTTTAAATCCCTTGAAACCAAGATCAAGTTCAAGACAAATTCAAGATCAAGCTCAAGAACCCTTGATTTATATCTAAAAAGGCAAATTCAGAGGAATCATAGAGATTGTAACACTCGCACTTTGAAATAATAAATCTGATTGTTGCAATACTTTTCGTTCTTGATAATTATTTTCGCGACGCGAATTTTATCGTCTACAATTACGGATAAGAAAGAATGAAAATAAGATTCTCTATTAAAAAATAGATACTATATTTGAATTCAAATTAAATGAAATTCGAGTTGGAATAGGGTTCTAGCTTCTTCGCCTCTCTTATATATACTCTTATAATGATATAAAATGTTAAGCTTAGTTCTCTTTTTTTTTTTTTTATTGTTCAGTAAATTTATTCTTCATATTCTTCAATTTAGAGGATCATAATACTTTTGCTTATTGCATTCTTCACATTCTTGAGTTGAGTTTCTAGGGTCGTATTACTTTTGTTTTAATATTTTCATTTTGTTATATGCAGATGAGTGATGATCGTATTACATGCTTAATTTTTTGCTACTATAGAGAACATTGAACTAAAGTAAGTAATATTTTTCATTCTATTTTTGTTTGTTTGTATATTTGTTTTGATAAGAACAAATATATTCAATTAAGTAAATTAAAATATAAAAAAACATTTTTTATTGAGAATTATAGTCAAGCATTTTAGCCTTTTTAAATGCTAAATTTTATTATCATGTTTATATTATTGTTTTATTGAAATAATTATTCATAATATTATATATATTTTTTCATGATGATCTATTTATTTATTTCGATGTTGAAAGAATCTTGGATGAAGGTTGAGAAAATTGGTAACTCAATAACTTTTGTTTAGATGGAAGTTTTCTTATTTATCACTATTGACCTATTTAAGGTATTCTCTTCACAATCATCTACATAATTAATTTTCTTGCTACTTTATTGATTAACATGTAACTTTTATTTCTTTGAATTTAAATTAATATATATAATATATGTATAATTTTTGTATTGAAATTTAAAGAAATATTTATACCAATATTTGGATCTCTTTTAAAATGAAAATGGATAAGAGTTTTCATTCTTTGTATTCTGTTTATTCAAAATATCATTAACACTTAGCAGTATATAAAATTATTGAAAAAACTTCATTTTAGTGTAAGAATTTTTGGACTTTTACACAAAATAAAATACTACTTTTTGCAGTTTCAACTTTCATCTTTATAAAATCACTACATTATATTATTTATCTATTTTATTTTAGGAGAATTAACAATTAGATTTGTGAAAAAAATATTATTTAACTTAAATCATTCAATTAGTTGTTCAAACAAAGTAGCTTATAATAGAGATTTTCAAATAAAATAAAATAAATAAAATAAAATAAAAAGCCTAATATTTTAAATTTCCGTGTTGTAAATAAATAAAACTAATATTAAATAAAATAGTATGTGACATTTGAATAAAGCATAATTGACAGGATAACCAATTGTCACGACCCAGACCATCGTGATTGGCACTCACACTAACCCTCCGGTGGGAGAACCATTATTACAACCCAATTAAACAAGGTAACGAAAACTAGAACATTTAAAGATACGGAAGTAGGTTTAAATGTCTAAGGAAATATGGAGTTCCCATAAACTCCGAAATTTTAACAAACAACTAATAAAACATTTGCGGAAAACACCCCTAGAAACTAAAAGTCATTGTACCAAAACTCTGATTAACTACCAAGTCTAAGAAAAGGGGGCGCAGGCCCGAAAACTAAACAAAACACCCTAAACAAATAGTCTGAGTCCGAAAAGAGTGGACTTAAACAAGAGAGATCCATGGCAGCTTGAAAGAACTGACTCACCCTTGAATCCGGTCACACTCAATAGTCATCTAGATGAGGTCTGTCAGTAGCCACCTGAAGATGCCCTGTACTCAACAAAGAAAGAGCAAATGCAGTATCAGTACAAAACCACAGTGTACTGGTAGGATCACGCGTCCACTCCCATAAGCACAATACACACAAGCAATTACAACATAATAAACATACATATACAGAATACAGTTCAGTCATCAATTTAGAGCAACATACTGTCTTCCATTATCAATGCCAAGTAGACATAACATAACAATCACCATGGTCCTCTCATGGAACCCACACCCAAACTGTTGGTGTGTCAGAACGTGACACCTGATCCAATTAGTGTGTCGGAACGTGACACCCGATCCAATGTATGTGTCGGAACGTGACACCCGATCCAATCAACACCACCACAATCACATTCACACTCATAATGTACATACTCATAATTATATAATCAAGTGTTGATTCATGGCATACAATTGTTCATTCATACTCATTTCATTAGGTTTGATCAATAGTGACTCATTCACATACATGCATGCATCACACTGAAGCAATTACTGACATATATCGCACAAACATGAAATCAAACCATCACCTACCTTGAAACCAAGCTTGAAACCTCCTAAGACACTTGAGTCTTCCCTTTCCGGATTTTTTCCGCTTGTTCTTGGTCTACAAACGAATAATTTAACGCAAGGATCAATAATTAAGGTCTAATTTACCCGGATTATAACAAACTCAATAACCCAAGACCAAACCCATGATCCTAAGGTGCAGCTAAGGCTTTTTTCCACCATCAACTTCAGGCCAAAACCCTCCTCCAACGATAATTACCCAAGAATCTAAGTTCTACAGATCGAAATACGGATTAGGGGAGTAACATCCTTACCTTTAGCACCAAAAGTCGTGGAAAACTGACGAGAAATCACCTTGGGTCGTCTCCTAGCTCTTAAGAATGAAGTTTGCAGAAAAATAATGAAATTGAGGTTTTTTCCTGACTTAAGTCGCGACTGTCCCGCCACAGCGGTCCCGTCTTGGCGGGATTAATCCCCCCCGACAGCTTGCACTGAGATAGAAAGTCAGAATTTGAGTTCCAAACTCTCATTTCACAACACACCCTCAACCCTTGATGTTCAAAAACTACTCGTTCATGCTAAAATTAGTTTCGAGAGTTCTACTGGCCCGAATTCGATTCCGTAAAGCCGTACGGGCTCCCTAACGTCTTGGCTATCCACTCATGTGATCAAATTTATAATTAACTCTCTTATTCATTATCAGATTTCCCTAGACCTCACCTGACTCAGATTTCATCCAAATCTGGACTAAGCTAGGAATTCCCAAGTCACTACTCAAAAGTTTTCTGCCCCAAATTCTTTCCCCATTGGCTTTTCCATAACGACGGGAACAAGTCGTTACAATAGATACCAATTTACCCATCATTCGCCCCCAAGTGATAACTAGGAAAACTGGCTAAAGTAAGGGTAGAGTAGTACCTAAATCGTTGAACAACTGGGGATATTTGTCTCACATGTCCTTCTCGGTTTCCCAAGTAGCTTCCTCAACCGGACGATGCTTCCATTGAACTTTCACAGACTTTATCTCCTTGGTCCTCAGCTTTCGGATATCGCGATCAAGAATTGCAACCGGTTCCTCCTCATACTGAAGGTCTTTATCTAACAAAACTGAGTCCTATTTTATGATGTAGTCCCCGTCCCCATGATACTTCTTCAACATGGGTACATGAAACACTGGATGAACTCCAGATAAGCTAGGAGGTAAAGCCAACCTATAAGCCACTGGCCCTACACAGTCAAGAATTTCAAATGATCCAATATATCGAGGACTAAGCTTCCCTTTTTTGTCAGATCTCATCACCCCTTTTATGGGTGACACTTTAAGAAGAACTTGTTCACCGGCCTGAAATGCCATGTCTCTTACATTACGGTCTGCATACTTCTTCTGTCGACTGTGGACTGCTAGAAGTTTAGCTTGGATGCTTCTTACCTTATCTTGAGCATCCTTCACCAAATCAACCACCAAAGGTTTCACGTCCTTCAAGGCGAACAACAACCAAACGACCACCAAACAACCATTTCTGGCGACCCCCAAACAGTCCCAAATGACCCACCATTTTTCCGATCAACAACAACCAGCTCCACCATGAACTCCAAGTTCTCACGTTAGCTGTTCCTTTTTCCCCTTTTTCCTTTTTATTTCCGATTTTGTTTG
Source organism: Solanum etuberosum (assembly GCA_029582245.1). NCBI lineage: Eukaryota > Viridiplantae > Streptophyta > Magnoliopsida > Solanales > Solanaceae > Solanum > Solanum etuberosum. The sequence continues at coordinate 9,705 of JAJONR010009539.1, forward strand.
TTTGCAGAGATTCCGACGAACATAACCACGAACAGAGGAGCGACCGGAACACCCCAATTCCGGCAAAATCCCTTTCTTCCATCTCCTTTTCACTACTCCTAGCTCCGAGCTCACGCCACCACCGCAACCGGAGAAGAACACTGAAACAACCAGCTCCAAGGAGAATATCCGGCAGTCACGATTGCTTCTTTGCCCTTTGTGTTACAGGTTTTCTTTCATCTCATTATAGATCTGGTCAAAGGCCAAAATACTTCGGCCATCTTTATCTTCACATATTGTATATGTTTTGCTATTGATATTTTTTTCTGTATGTATTGATTATTATTTAGTGATTATCATTCTTGAAAGTTTGGTTTAACTGCTACTATTGTCCGTGAACTTGTAAAGATTATTTGATTTTGTTTAGTTTAGTTCGTTTGTTTATTTTATTTCCAGTTCGTCAGTTGATCGCTTTTCTTTTACGTCTTATTTGTGAAATTCTTTTGGAAGTGCTGTTTATTTTTATTAGATTGTGTTATTTGGTGGAATTCCAATTCTGTGTATTCTCTATTACATTGTTGCTTTATTTTCTACTATTTTTTAGATTTAGATAGAGAAATTAAAGGTCAACAAATTCTTGTTTTCTCATATTTTTGTTCAAGTTTATTATTGATTACATTTTTCAATTATTGATATTTTTAGTTTTTTTTTTTTTTGGTAACTGCTTCATCTTGCTATTATTATGCATTGTTATTTGTTGTTGATTATTGTTATTATTAATTATTAATTATTATATCCATATGTTGACTATGTACATAATCATTGTTGTTATTGTTTTTTGCGTAGTTTTGTTAATGAATACGTTACATTTTTTTTGAGTTTGATTAAATTTTATTTATTTTGTTATGTTATTTTTCTGTTTGAAATTCATTTTCCTCTATTGTGGTTTATCATGTGTATTTCATTTATTTATTGTCGTTTTAATTTAGTGCATATTTAGTTGTTCTTCATTTAGAGTAAGCAGGCTATATTGACATGTTGTTATTATTATTTAGTTATTGTGTTAATGTTTCGTCATTCTTAAATAGTTATTGTGTTGAGATTGTTGCATTTATTTTATATTTTTTGTTGGTTTTATATGAGTTTATGTTATACTTTACAAGTTAAAATTGGCCAATGAAAAAATTTCTCCGTCGATTTTCGAGGCCTCCGTATTGTAAAAGACGGAAATTTAGTTTAAGTTCATATATTTTGTTTGTTAAAATTGGCCGATGAAGAAATTACCGTCGATTTTCAAGGTCTCCCATGTATATAAGACGGGTTTTTATTTTTAAGTTATTATATAAGTTATTTATTTTTATTCATATTTATTTATTACTAACACTTTTACTAAGTGTTTTTACAGGTACATGAAGTTGCTTCCCATTGAAGCTCTTCGAATGAAGTTAGAATTATACTCTTTATTCATTATTTTATATTTATCGACGTTAGGCAAACTTAGGCCGTTTCTTATATTGTTGTTTTATTTTATTCTTTGTGGATATTACATGTTTGTTTTACTTGTATATTGTTTTATCTCCTCCTCAATTTGAAAAAAATGAATTCAGTCGGGACCCACAATTATGGATTTCGAAGGATGCCTAACACCTTCCCTTCAGAATAACTTGAACCTCTTACCTAGAATCTATTGGTTTCGTAGACATATTTTTTTAATTGGTTTCCTAGTTTTTCCTAAAATTAGGTGGCGGCTCCCTTAAAACTTCTTTTATTCTTTAGACTCTTTTAAAATTGAATTAATTAATTATTTTTTTTGAGTCACCACGACGTTTCGCCCTATTTGAATAAAGTAGGGATGTAAATAGAATGACGACTCTGCTGAGGATATAGAAGTTCTAACCATTATGAGTTCATTTTTTCAAATTGAGGAGACTTTTCTTTTATTGTGTTATATCTTGTATCTTGTATATTTTGTTGATTATTTGTATATTGTACTTGTTATTTATTCATTATTTGTTTAATTGTATATATATTGGCATTGCATCATGACATAATTCCCGCCATTTGACCCTTTTTATTTCTTACTTAAAGGACGATTATGTGGGCCGCAGACGTTCATTCTCCAAATTGTTTATTTGGGTACCCTGGCGAATGTAGTTGGTCACTGGATGGGCAACGGTCGCTAACTTTCCCAGCCTAAGTTTTCCTCTTGGGTCACCGGTCTACTTCAAATAAAGGCTACTCTTAGTGAACTAGAGTAGAGTGAAGTCAAAACCCTGATTTAGCGCATTGACCTAAGATGACCCAACATCCAAGGCGTGTTGGGCCCATTAGAAAGACTACCTTGAGTCCAAAATGGCCTCCGGCCTAAATGTACGATCATTATTGTGTGTTTAAATTTGAAGGATGTATATGTCATTTGACAATTCATTGTCTCTTGGGGTTGGGGCTTATCTTAATAGCTTACTCTAGTAGAAGAAGGAACTCCACAAGCTCTCATTCCATTTAAAGGTGTTGGCATTCGAAGATGAGGAAAAGTTCAAGAAGGAAGGACCTTCCACAAAGGCTTAGTTTAGGATTGTACCATTACATGATACTGATTATTTGTATCAATTTTCCCTCAGTTTGTAACCCTATTTGATTTATTCATAAAATTCATATAAAGTATTTTTGGGGCAATGGAATGTTGTCAAATGACGTAATACATCCTTCAAATCGATAGGCTTACCCTTGGCACAAACGGGTCACATATTTATATAATATGCGCAACAATTGTTTGTATGCTATGTGATATAATTGAGTTTGTCTTTAATTAAAAAAATACTTATGTGTTTAATTAATTCTTTGTGTGATATTTCAGATTATCCATTATAAACACGAACTAACACTTTTACCTTTTGAGTTTTTTTTTTTAAGCGAGAGGTTGATTTGTGTCAAAATTTGGAAGTCATTTGTTCATCCGAAGTTGCAAGGGACAGGAGGACTCGTGAAATTTGAGTCTTTGGAGTTCACTAGACACTAACACCCAATCAAAAAAATAAATCAGGGGGGTCTTTGACTATGAGGTCACACTCATTTATTTTTTGTTATTTTGCATGTTGGCCCTGCTTTCACACATTTCTCATATTTTTACAGAAAAATCATTCCCGACAACAGTCGGGGATGGTGATAATAATGTATAGTTCTTGCGAATAATTGGGAGAACACACAGTTCAAAAAGACATCCAAAAAAGAATACAACAACAAGTGGTTACTGTAAAATTGGGAGACCACATTCAACAGACAGTGTAAAGATCGACAGTTAAGAAGATATAAGAATTGCTCCGAGTTTGTCTAAATCTTGAAATTATTTTATGCCGTATCTGAACGAACTACGAAAACCCGATTCTCATCTCGGTGAGATACGTAGGCAACCTTTCTTGGGTTCGGTAATCATTCTTTTAAATTTAAAAAAAAAAGGTCGTGTATGCATAATTTTATGCCTTATCTGAACGAACTACGCAAACCTGATTCTCATCTCGCTGAGATACGTAGGCAACCCTTCTTGGGTTCGATATTCATTTTTTCAAAAGTCAAAAAAACAAAAAAAACAATATTGTGTGCATATGTTCAAAGCCATATATGCACGAACTACGCAAACCTGATTCTCATTTCAGTGAGATATGTAGGCAGCCTTCTTGGGTTCGTTATTTATTCTTTCAAATTTCAGAAAAAAAAAGAAAAAAAAAGAAAAGTAATATAGTTTGTGCATATTTTCAAAGGCATATCTGCATGAACTACGCACACCTGATTCTCATCTCGATGAGATACGTAGGCAGCCCTTCTCGGGTTCGGTATTCATTCTTTCAAAAAAAAATATTGTGTACATATTATAAGAGTCATGTCTTCAGCTCAAATGGGACCAATGCAGTTAGGAGCATGTAAAAATATGTGATATGATGGAGAGGACTGATTTTGTGGTAAACTATAGACTCTTTTGGTACCTCTCATTTGTACTTTTGTGATCCTTGAAAATTCTCTTGCAAGCATTCAAGATAATAATAAAACCAACCTCATGGTTTCATGTGCATGGTGTGAAGAGCTTTTAGATCAAAATTCAATTGCATTGCACTGTTGATCTAGAAATTGGCTTGAATGTTTTTCTAGGCGAAATCCTGAGTAATGTTTAGTTTGGGAAAAGATTGTCGGCCTTTTTTGACCCGATTGTGCCTTTCAAAGTCTACCAAATGACATTAATCCCTAGTTTTCCCACTTTGAGCCTGAAGCCTTTTCTTTGGACAACCACATTTTAGTCATTACCCTTCTGAGTGCTTACATGCACTATCCCTCTCTTAGCCCAATCTTCTTGAGCACACCAAAGATGTGCAAGTTACAAGAGAAGATCCAAGTTTGAAGTTGTCAAAGGCAAATATATGAAGTCTCTTAAAGTCAAGAAAGCTAAAATGACTTCCAGAGAAAGAAAAAAGGAAAGAAAGAAAGAAAAATATAGTTTGAAAGAAATAAAGAAAGATAAAAACACCCCTGCTGAGTCAATGAAAGAAGAGAATGAAAATATTCCAACAAAAAAAAGGGAGAAAACTTCAAAAGAAAGGGGTGGAAAAAAGAAAATCTCGACAAATAAGGACTCAAAAGAAGTCGAAACAAAATAAAGGGACGAAAAAAAAGGAAAATCTCCAACGAACAAGGATTCAAAAGAAGTTGAAAAAGGGAGACAACGAAGAGGATCAGACGCCAAAGGCGTATCAATTGTCAAAAACACAAATTCAGTGTGACGTTCAAGGAGGAATTAAGTCACTCTTATTCCAAATAAATATCCTACCCGTCCCTTTGCCTACATAACAAGCCAATAACCATCCCCGCATGATCTCATTCCAAATGTTCTCACATTAGTGAAGATTTACATAAGGGCTAAGCATATGGTATCACAGTTGCATGCATTGAACATTCTTGTGAGTGTGAGTGCACTTTGAAAAATATTCTCAAATCAAACGCTTCAAATATGTATGAAATAAGGCTTTTCTTTGTTGTGAGGGCACTTAAAACATGAGGATTAGTACAATTCAAAACCTTTGTTTGAATAAAGATGAACAAATCTTGTTGATACTTAAGTATGTTTGAGGTACCACTTGAAGCTGTGAGATTTACCTTGAATTCGATCTTAGTTAGAAAAAAAAAGAAAAAAAAAGAAGAAGATAAATTTACATGCGATCCTAACTCCTGGTACCAATTGTAGTCAAGACTTGACTGTCTCTTCATATTCTTTATTTTTCAAAAAAAAAAAAAAAAAAAAA
>JAJONR010009540.1:0-16105 GCA_029582245.1 Solanum etuberosum
ACATCACTTTAAAAGAAGGTTCAAGATTATAAATTTCACGGTCTCAGGATTTCAGACCAATCACAAACAACACATAAATTATCCAAACCACACAACCACGTACATAGAGAAATTCACAATATCACTCAATGACTATCAATCACTATTAAGAGTCTATCTATCACATAGAATAAACCATAACCTACCTCCACCGGAGAACCGAAGTCAAGCAAGCTACTTCTCCAATGCTTTTTCTTTCCTCAATGCCTCCGAACCTTTCCAATCTATCAAGTATGCATAATTTGTAAGTTAACGAGTCTATAGGCACCCATGTTACTATATGTCTAGTCTAGACCTAAAACTCACCCAATTCTATAATCAATTTCCTAAATTTCATGCCTAAGGGTAAATCTTATTCCTCTAATTAGCATAACTCTAATGGAATTCATATGATATAATACACCTAATATTTAATTACTCGTCTTAATATACCAAAACTTCATTTATAATAAGATAATTGAAATAATCTTAGGGTTGAAACTTGCGAACTCAATTCCTCGCTGTGAAACTCAAATCACAGCACTACCGGTACATCTATATACTTGCTACTAAAAGTAGCATCCTGATGCCAACCGAATGTAATATCCAATGAAATTACTAACCACTAATATTTGTTAATAATTTCCACTGGAACACCATTCGTTCCCCAATTGTAAAGTCTAACACCCCAAATAGATTTTGAAACCTTGTTCTTCCCAAACCAACATATAGAAAAACATTAATTAAAAACTGATATACACTAAGATATGGATTAATCGTCTTAAGGTTTTACTTGAAGCACTCACGACTTTCCTTCATTAAACGCCACTTTCTGTAATTCTTTTCTTTTTTTCTTCTACAGATTATTTATTACCCTAATTATTATATGACTAATTATAAAAATGGTAAAAGTGACCCACTATTAATTTTAAATGTTATTTCTTTACCACCAACTATATTAATTATTTAAACTACCCCCTTAATCATATAACTATAGTTACGAGTAGTCCAAAATACTCATTTAAAATCTATTAAAAATAGTCTTTTATAAAATATGAAGCTCTAGTACTCAAAACGACCTAATGGGAGAATCAAATTTGAGTATCTTTGAGAGGAGTAGTATCTTCAAGTTTTAAGTCTTCGGTATTGAGTTCCTAATCATTTTGGGATTTATCCCTAATCATGGGACTACTACATGTTACAAATGAAAGCCCTTGAGTTAAGTAGTTCATGCCTATAATTCCGCATGAACCTTATGAGTCGAACGATCTTAAGATGAGGAGTTTTATTGAGTTCTTGAGTTGAGTAGTTCATGCCCATATTTTCGCATGAACCCTCAGAGTCAAGAATTCTTGAGATGAGTAGTATCATTGACTCCTTGAGTTCTGGAGTTGTTGAGTTCCAAGTATTGAGTTCTATGCATGGTTATTGAAAATCTTGAATTGAGTAGTTCACGTCAATAATTCGGCATGAACCCTATTTTACGAAGTCTTTTTACAAATTCTTTTAAAACTTATTTTAAAGACTTGAGCACTGAGTTGAGGAAGAGTAAAGCTGAGTTCATTTTCTTTAAAATGATATATGGGAACTAAGTATTCGCAAGAGTAAATGTTTTTACATTTAAGATAAGAGGAAACTGAGATTTCCAAAAGAGTTTTCATAAGCAGTTTTAGTACCATCTCTTTTAAGAGAAAGATTTTTGGGTAATAATCTCAAAACATAGAAAGAGTTATGTTTTTAAACATATGAGCTGGTTATATTTTGGGAGTAGTATTGAGCACCGATATGGGGGAGACTTCTGACAACTCACAACCTCCATAAACCATGTAGCCAACGTGGGTAGAAAGGGTCATACTTTTTAGATGATTTCTTATTGCTTTTTAGCATAGACTAGTGGATCCACTTAGTAGTAGGTTCTATACCCCGGTAAAGTATAGGACAGTTCTGGCAGTGTGGACTAGACGTTGTATCATCACATTGCTCATAGTGATGATTGTCGATTACAGAATCTCCCATAGAGAAATTTTATATTTTTATATACGAACTGAGTATTATTGTATTTTTTTAAAAATACATTGACTTGATATCTACAGTTTTACATCTTTCTATATATTGCATCTTTTGTTGTTGCTTTACCCTTGAGTATCCAGAGTTGAGTATCTTATTGTTGAGTTGAGCCCTATTTCTCTAAGTTGAGTTGAACTATGTTTCACAAAGTTGAGTATCTTACAATTGAATTGAGTTCTATTTCTCTAAGTTGAGTTGAACTATGTTTCACTGAGTTAAGTATCTTACTATTGAGTTGAGCCCTATTTTCTCTGAGTTGAGTTGAACTATGTTTCATTGAGTTGAGTTGAGTTGAGTTGAGTTAAGTGAGTTGAGAAGAGGTAAGTATGTTTCTTTTCCATCAGTTCAAGCTTATGTTTATGCTTTAAAATTCTCCTTACATGCTTGTACATTTCATGTTCTGAGTCATTTGGTCTGCATCGCTTCATGATGCAGATACAAGTATTCAGGATCATCAACAAGCGTTTTGTTGAGGTCATGTGATATTCCAGTCAGCTTTGGTGAGCCGTCTTATATTCCGGAGGACTTCACGTTTATCGTACAGTTAGCAGTTTTGAGATGTCATGGGTCTTGTCCTGATATCCTTCTGTAATACTAGAGGCTTCATAGATAGACATAGTTGAGGATTTTATGTATTTACTTTTATTTTGAGTATTGTACAGACTTTTAAAAAGGTTGAGTATTTGAGTTCAATGAAATTCAATTCAATTTTAAGCTTTTGTAGGCTTGAGTTAGTCTTCCGCTTGTTGCCAGCCAGAATGAGGGTTCGCTTGGGGACCAGTAATGGTTCTCGAGTAATGGCCACGTCCAGGGTGTAGGCTCGGATCGTGATAAACTTGGTATCAGAGCATAAAGTTTAAGTGTCCTAGGGTGTCTATGAATTCGTTTGAATAGGATCTTGTTTATGGTTGTGAAGGCCCCACTTCTATAAATGAGGGACTATAGAAATTTAAGAATAGTTTCCCTTCTTTCATACTCTAAATCATGAAATAGAGCTGTGTCATAAAGAGCTTATTCATACTCGTGCGTTTCTCAGATTCATTCGACTACCCCTTCATACAAAATGTGATTGAAAAGTAAAACCCAAGATCCTTATGGATTAGATATCCTTAGAAAAATCTTGAGGAAGTCATGAGACTCCAGAGGGGCTTGAGAGAAGCCCATGAGTGAGTTAAGTGTTGAGTTTCAAAGTAATGTGTTCATGTTCATATGAATTGTGTGTTCAAGCTAAAAGTGAGTTGTACTCTCTTCTCTAAGCCTTGTTTCAGCTGAGATCCTTATGAGGAAGTATGTTTAGAGCTTGGGTAGTTTTTTCATCCCAAAAAGGTAGTATTAATTATGAGATTATAAGCAGTAGTAGTAAGAGTACCCAAAGTTAGAGGAAAGTATGCTGAGGTTCAGTAATCAAAGGAAATGAGATAATGATGGGGCATATTATGTTATTGCAATCATGCACCCAATCAGTTATAAGTGATGAGTTCCTTTATGAGTGGAATAAGGAATAATAATGTTGTAGAGAGTTCTCGATAGAAGGAAGAGGAATAGTTACTAGTCATGATGATATAGAGTATATTTTAACCAAAATAGAGTTGATGTCGATGTTCCATCATGTTAGAGGAGACTAACTTCATGTGTTTAATAAGAGAACAGAGTATTCATGAAGTGATAGATCTAAGCTAGTCTTTATGATTTGTTTGAGAGGGTCATGATGTTCAGAAGGTTATATAACTGATTAAGTAATGAGGTATTATAAGTGGGCAAATAGTACTTAAGTTGTAAAAAGGGATGTAGACCAGCTTAGAGATGATGGAATAGGTCCATAGCTTTCAAGTGTCGGCTTTAGACCTAAAGAGGAGATGATAAGATTTGAAATCAAGTCAAGTGTTGAGAATAAGATAGTAATGAGTTCAAAAGAGTATGGGAGATATCTTTCCAAGAGTTCCTTTTAGTAGTGGGGTGATGTTAGAACGAGAAGGTTAATGATCTTACTGTGATATTGATGGTGTGATAATTCCATCTAAAGTTATAAATAAGGAGGAAGAGGAAGATGACGTGTTACTATGAGAAATAGTTAAATGAGAGCCCTTGGTTGTTCCCGAGTAGTAATGCAGGAAATTCTAGTTGGTATAGCAGGGATGATGAGAGAATGAAAACTTCTTCAGGAGTTGGTTAGTAAGAGTCCATGGAGTTTTTAGAAAACTAAGCTTGAATATGGTGTTGATAAAACATTAGGTGGTTCTTGATATGAGCCCAATATTGATTAAATGTGGTGGTAAAGAGTAATATTATTGGGATGAGATTCCCTATCGAGGTATAGAACCTGAACCTTAGGATTTGGGTTAAGCTTGAATATATCAAGAGCGTGTCGTTAGACTCAGGCCTTGGTAAGAGAAGTCATGTACCCTTGTGGGAACTAATAGTTGCAGCCAATGAGGTATGGTATAAGGAAAAATGAGCATAGTTGAGGAGTGTTGCTAAGCTTAACAACTAGCAAGTCACATTACCCCAATCATGGTATTGCTACTCTTACTTCAAGCCCAGATTTCCTTTGTTTCAGATAAGGTGACTTCAGAGAGAGTGTGACTATGTTCACAACAGCATCGTTCTTAACTTAGGTGCTATAGAAGGTCCCAGCTCTTGGTATGAACCAGTCCAGCCTGTTTTAGTAGGAAAGTTCATGAGTCAAAGGAGATAGTGAGAGTAACCCCATTCCATACCCAGTCCAACCGTCATTCGAGGATGAATGATCCCAAGGGGGAGGTAATGTAACACCCTAAAAAACTTTGAGCTAAGACTCGAACAATTCTTCATTGAGAATAGATTTTACTGAGGAATTGAAATTTTCTTAAGTGTTAAGGTCGCTAGATGTAGCACCTTGAGTTCCAAAAAGAACTAAAGAGAATTCCTTCAAGTCATTCCTAGGTTCTTCTAAGTTTTGGGACAACTTCAAACGACCATAACTTTTAGCATTAGGAGACCCATAGATATCAAATGAAAGGTCTTGGAATCCTCTTTCCAACGTCGCCGAGTTTGCTAATTTTTGAGCTTGTATGAGGGAGACATGCCCGTTTGAAGTCGGGCTTTCCAATTAAGGAAAGTTACCCAAAAATATGAGGGGCATTTTGGTCTTTTCCTTACCCAATCAGCTTAAAACGAATTTTAGTAATATTTTGGGGACAAATCTAATTTCGGTCAGTTTTCATAAATCCAAATACGCTTAGGGTTTTAGAAGAGAGTTCATTCAAGTCATTCCTAAGTTCTTTTAAGTTTTGGGTCAACTTCAAATGACCATAACTATTAGCACAGGATGAGTTAGGAGACTCATAAGATATCAAATGAAAGATCTCTGAGTCCTCTTTCAAAGGCCACCGAGTTTACTAATTTCGAGCTCGTATGAGGGAGATATGCTCGTTTGAAGTCGGGATATCCAATTAAGGAAACTTACCTAAAAATATGAGGGGTATTTTGGTCCTTTCCTTACCCAATCGTATTTAAACATCTTTAGTAAGTTTTAGGAGTCTAAACTGATTGGAATCAGTTTTAGTTATTCCTAAAATACGCTTAGGGTTTTTAGAGGAGTTCAAGAAGAGAAAAGAAGAGAAAAAAGGAGAAAAGAGGGAAGGTTCAAGGCGTTCGTCAAGATTCTTGCGATCCTTCGAGGGATTTTGCCAAGGATTTTATCCGAAGAGGTATGTTAGCTTCCATATTGTTGGGTTTTTTCACCCAAATGCTAATCATGAGTTTCTTTTACGAATTTCATCCATAAGATTGAGTATATTAATAATCTTGTTGAGTTCTTGATCGTTTTTTATAATGAAGTTCTTGAGGTGAGAATTGCGAATGAGTGTTGTTCTTGGTGGGTTTTTGGTGTAGAATTCACTGTAGTTAGGTTGGGATTAAGGATCCAAAAGAGTTTGGAGGAGATCATTCGAGTTTAGATGACGTAGGGCTGGAAAATAATTGAAGAAAAGTTCGTCGGATTCGACTGGAACATGGCTAGGGCGGCGCGCCCCTGTTGCGCCTGAGGGGCTGGTGCCCTGTGCCCTGCGCCTGCAGTGCGCCCCAGACCAGCCTCAGTCAAATGAGGGCTGGCGCGGTGCGCCACTGCTGCGCCAGGGACGTCAGGTCCTTTCCGCCTCCGTTCTTCGTTCGGTATTCGATCTTTCAAAATATGTCTTCCCTCTTTTAGTGATTTTTACTATCCAACCTACATCCAATCATCAAGAAATCCTATATATCAAGTCACGATCCTTGAATTCATAATTCAAATTCAAGGAAGAGTTAAGAGTAGAGTTCAAGAAAGTCTTTGAGTTAAATTGTGAATCCCTCGAGATCAACTATCGATTTGAGTTCTTTAAAAGGGTTCCTTCAATCCCTATTGATTCTAAGCACTCTAAACTACTTCTAAACATCAAGAAATCATTCATAACATGAATCATAACCTTGAATTCATAATTCAAATTCAAGGTAGAGTTAAGAGTTAAATCTTGAGAGTTCTTGAGAGTTATTTTGAGAAAGTCCCTTTGAGTCTTTTCGAGGAGTCTTCTACAATTACTTATAAATTGTTTTAAGACTCGAGTAAGTGAGTATGAGAAGGAGGAGAATGTATTCTTGAGTCTACATTATCATTGAGATCCTTGAGTCAAGTCGTTCATGCCCATAAATTCTGCATGAACTCCATAATTTGAGTATCTTTGAGAGAAGTAGTATCTTTAAGTTTTAAGTCTTGAGTATTGAGTTCCTAATCATTTGGGGATTTATCTCTAATCATGGTACTACTACATGTTACCCATGAAAGCCCTTGAGTTGAGTAGTTCATGCCCATAATCGCGCATGAACCTTATGAGTCGAGCAGTCTTGAGAAGAGGAGTATCATTGAGTTCTTGCGTTGGTAGTTCATGCCCATAATTTCGCATGAACCTTCCGAGTCGAGCATTCTTGAGATGAGTAGTATCATTGACTCCTTGAGTTCTGGAGTTATTGAGTTCCAAGTATTGAGTTCTATGCATGGTTATTGAAAACATTGAATTGACTCGTTCACGTCAATAATTCGGCATGAACCATATTTTAAGAAGTCTTTTTACAAAGTTATTTTAAAACTTGTTTTAAAGACTTGAGCACTGAATTGAGGAAGAGTAGAGCTAAGTTCATTTTCTTTAAAATGATATATGGGAACTAAGTATTTCCAAGAGGATATGTTTTTACATTTAAGAAGAGAGGAAACTGAAATTTCCAAAAGAGTTTTCATAAGAAGTTTTACTACCATCTCTTTTAAGAGAAAGATTTTTTAGTAATAATCTCAAAACACAGAAAGAGTTATGTTTTTAAACATATGAGCTAGTTATATTTTGAGAGTAGTATTGAGCACCGATATGGGGAGAGTTTAGACAACTCACAGCCCCCATAAACCATGTAGCCAACGTGGGTAGAAAGGGCCATACTTTTTAGATGATTCCTTATTGCTTTTTAGCATAGACTAGTGGATCCACTTAGTAGTAGGTTCTTTACCCCAGTAAAGTATAGAAAAGTTCTGGCAGCGTGGGCTAGACACTGTATTATCTCATTGCTCATAGTGATGGTTGTCGGTTAGAGAATCTCCCACAGAGAAATTTTGTATATTTATATACGAACTGAGTATTATTGTATTTTTTAAAATACATTGAGTTGCTATCTACAGTTTTACAACTTTCTATATATTGCATCTTTTGTTGTTTCTTTACCCTTGAGTATCCAGAGTTGATTATCTTATTGTTGAGTTGAGCCCTATTTCTCTGAGTTGAGTTAAACTATGTTTCACCGAGTTGAGTATCTTACTATTGTGTTGAGCCCTATTTTCTCTTATGTTTCATTGAGTTGAGTTGAGTGAGTTGAGAAGAGGTAAGTTTGTTTCTTTTCCATCAGTTCAAGCTTATGTTTATGCTTTAGAATTCTCCTTATATGCTTGTACATTCCATGTACTGAGCCATTTGTCCTGCGTCGTTTCATGATGCAGATACAAGTATTCAGGATCATCAACCGGCGCTTTGTTGAGGTCATGTGATATTCCAGTCAGCTTCGGTGAGCCATCTTATATTCCGGAGGACTTCACCTTTATCTTACAGTTAGTAGTTTTGAGATGTCGTGGGTCTTGTTCCGATATCCTTCTATAATAGTAGAGGCTTCATAGATAGACATAGTTGAGGAGTTTCTGTATTTACTTTTATTTTGTGTATTGTACGGACTTTTAAAAAGGTTGAGTATTTGAGTTCAATGAAATTTAATTCAGTTTTAATCTTTTGTATGCTTGAGTTAGTCTTCTGCTTGTAGCCAGCCATGATGAGGGTTCGCTTGGGGACCAACAATAGTTTTTGAGTGCCGGCCACGTCCAGGGTGTAGGCTCGGGTCGTGACAAATAAATTTCATGTAATAACTTTTAAAATTAGATGACTTTTATGTAATAAAAAATAAGAAAGTAATTTTTCGTGTTATAATTTTTTTTGATATTTTATAACGAAAATATGACATAATGCTCTAAAATAAGTTAATTACATTCAAGAAAATTTTAGAAACTTCCCTTATTCTTTTGCTTCATAAGTATACAATACTGCATTTTCTTTCATTAGTTTGATTCTTTATAATAATTTAAACACTCTACTATCAATATTAATATATATATAATTTGACATTTTTCCTTACTAATATACTCATTGTATAGTAAATTTCGTAAATACTTTTTAATTTTTTTTGTGTAATAACTTTTATGTGATAGAAAAATAAAAAAAGTCTACATAGTGAAAATACTTCAAGTTACAACCTTTCTCATACCAATTTGATGAAAATAAATATTTAAAATTCTTAGTCAAAATTCACAAAATTTAACTCTTAATAAGCGAAATGTGATGATAAGTTTAAAACTCGGGGAGTAAAATATAGGAAATTGTCTTTTATAATAAATAATTATAAAAATTATATAGATACATAATTTAGATTTATTTAGACATAATAATATAAATTACTTAATTAGAGGTCATATTAATTAAAAAAATATAAGTAATGATTTGCAAGTTATCAAACACCGTAACATAGGGATGCAAGACTACAACAATAATGTGTGATTTTTCTTTGGTTATTTGTTAACTAAGGCCGCATATGTGAATTATATATTTTTATAATTTATATAATGTTTAGTAGTTTAATACGTCCAAAGTGTTTTGAATTTATGTCATTATTAAAATATTTAAATATAATAATTGATAAGTTGTTATAATAAAAAAAATAATGATTCAAAAGCTATCAAAACTATATGATTCTTATAATTTTTATATGTATTGATATCCACTATCTCTTTCCCTCAATGATTATCATAGCCACCTCAAAATTACTCCATGGGTTCTTGAAGAAACCCTCCTAATTTCCAGCCAAGGTAAGTAGAAACCTTATGGTTTAGCTTGATTGTTCCATGAGATTTCATGTTTTTCATGCTTAAATATGGTGCAGACCTTTCCTTAAGTTGTCTGCTCATGTTTTCTTTGTTATTAAGAGAGTTTCTCTTCTTATTTTTTTTCAAGTGTGAAGGGTAATTAAAACTGTTGAAGGAATACAAGTTAAGAGAATAATTTTCCAGAATTTGAGGTAAAGTTACTGCCCCATTTTGTCTCACTATATATAAATATCAGATTGGGTGAGATTTCTCTACGTGTTTTACTACAAATTCATGAAAAAATGATCGGAAGCAGTGAGTCAAAGTTTTATTGATTATTTTAGAAAGGTTTGGGGATGTCTAGACGTGGTGAAGTTTTGAGAAGCACTGGGTGGATGGTTGGGTTTATTAGTGGTAAAGGGCATGGTTTTATTCCTATATATGGTAATGAGAGTGTTATTTGTAAGTATGAGGTTGTTGGGTGTTGAAACACCATTTATGAATTGTAGAGCTTTATGTCCGCTAGGTGTTCGACATAATGTCGTAGTGGTCCATTATTTGGCCTATTGACCCGATTCTAATGTAATCTATATATTTTGTAGATTATCATTTGTAATATTGGCTAGACTTAAGAGAAAGTCATGTGAAATGTTGTAGGGAAGAAATGAAGATACACCATTTGAATTGTGGGTTGTGTGGGCGTGCTGCCCATTAGGTGTGTATTTACTGTTTTGGATGTTGTAAATCCCAGGTAGTGTCGGATGACCTCATGGGAAGGTCATAAATTGTGTAAACATGGTGATAAAGAACACCCATTATTAGAGGGGTTTTGAGCTTGCTGCCCGACTACAGTTTTGGTAAGTTGAAGTGATCCAACCTTGGCTATTAGTTGTTAATATTAGCTCTATTACTTTCCATTAATGCAGATTAACACCTCAAAGGAAAGGCTGATACATGGTAACACATAGTATTGTTCGGGAGACAAGGTATGTAAGGCTATTTGATTCCAAATTTTATGGCATGAAGTTTTATATTCCTTGTACCAACCAAGTGAGATCTCTAAGTCATCCTCATGGTAAAAGATACAATGTGAGGGTGTACAGTCTCCAAAAATAATATTCTTCCTAATACAGTCCATGGTTTCAAAAATGTATCAAAGCTACTTCTATGCGTGTTCATTCTCCAATATTGGTGTGTTTATACTTTCAAGTATTATTATGACAAAGGTACTCTTAACAGAAAATTTCATGAGTTATCCACCAAGGCAAATGAGGATCATTGAGTAAATAAGATCCTACATTATACATGTTACAAGTGTTTGTATGGCAGATACACATTATGTCTATTATTCATTTTATATGTCCTTCCGTGGAATGTGCAACCCTTATTTGCGATCTGTCCTATGCTTCATTAGTTCACATGTTTATGCACCCTTACCTTTGATATCGTCTACTAAGTGTGTAGCTATCGTATCATCATATTCACTCCTCGCCTCTCCATTTGAGGAGTTATAGTCTCTATTTGAAATGCATATATGTCTCCATTTGAGATGTCCAAATGTGTTTTAAATGAACCATGTGCTAGTAGAATCACTTGTTCACTTGTTATACCACTTAATGACTCATCTTCTACATGTCCTCATGTTCTCACTTGTTGTGTGCCTTCATGGCCCATTTACGAATATGATTTAGCCCAATAAAATTCATTTTGTCATATAAATTACTAAGTATTACTACATTGATGTTACATTTTTTTCTTATGTCATTATTGTTGCCTCAAGTCTTTTATTCACTTTTTTACATCACTGGTCTATAGTTCCAAAGCTCAAAAGAACTATGAACAATCTCAAAGATTAAAGAAAAGACGTAAAGCGAATATGTATTATTATGGGTGGCAGCTCAGGGGCTGAAATCCTAGCATGGGTCGATCCTGAAAGCAAATTGTATACTTATGGGTGGTAGCTCAGGGGTTAAAATACCTAGCATGAGCTGATCCCAATTGATATATATACGAGTGGCAGCTCAGGGTTTATAATACCTAGCATGGACCGATTCTAATTTGTATATGTATGAGGACAACATCCGAGGGGTTAAAATGCCTAGCATGGGTCATCCTCTTCTACCACTGATGAACTGGTCTTCTTATCAAATTCTACAAATTTATAAAGAAAAGAAGAGTAAAGTAAAGCAAAGAATGTAATGTACTCAATACCCCAAAAGAGTAAGCAAAGGTGGTCTTTCATCCTTATTTATGCATTTATAAATTGATACATAATTTCACTTGAGCTCTTGTTTTACCTATGGATACTTTATGCTTTATATATTCAGTACATTCTTTTGTACTGATGCCCCTCATGGGGAAGTTGTGTTTCATGCCGCAGGTACATGTACTCAAGATAATAGAATTTGTCCAAGATAAGCACAAGATACTCAGCTGCCTTTGGTGAGCTCCATGTTGATTCGGGGCTCTTCGGGTCTCTAACATATATTTGATATTTAATTACAGTTAAGGATATGAAGGGATCCTATCCCGACCTTAGCTAAGTGTCTATATTTTAGAGGCTTTGTAGACCAATGTCAAAGTGAAGCGTGATTATGTCTTATTTTCTAGTAATTAAGGCCTCAACGACCAATCAAATATATCTATTTTGGGCCTATCTATGTTGGTATTTTATCAGGATATTTTACGTATATACATCAAAGATTTATAACTTCATTTGTTGCATGTATGATAAGCAAGAGTTATAAGTTGGTTCTCTCGGGCCTTTAGGGCATCGGGTGCCTGTCCGTCTCAATGGGACTTGGGGTCTGACAAAAGTGGTATCAGAGCAGGTCATCCTAGGGAGTCTACAAAGCCGTGTCTAGTAGATCTTTACTTATGAATGTGTTGCGCGCCACATTTATAATTAGGGGGCTGCTTAGACATTTAGGAAATGTGATCTTGTTTTATATTCTAGATAATGTGATTGAGTTAAGTCAAGTAGTATATTCTTAGTACTATGATCTATGTCATCAAGATTACACCTACTACGGTTAAGGTCAAAGGTGGTTATGGGCCAGTATATCCTGAGAGGCAATCTTTCGAGGAACATTTCATGTTATCAAAATTTAGAGAAAGGCTTTTAGACGTTTGTACGTTACTTATACCTACAGTTGTAATAGTACCACTTGTATCATCTTGCTTTTTATGAGCATGATATAGCATGGTCATTAAATGGTTACGTAGTCATAGAGATGGGCTGCATCATTTCATAATAAAGATTTTTAAAAGAATGTAACTGGTTCTTGAGTCTGTAATTTCCTCAAATATGACTCCTTCAGTGGTTATAGGATCTAATCCTATGAAGTAGATTCAGTATTTTGTCAGTAATATACATAGAATTTTTAGGATTATGTATGTATTAAAAATAGAAGTGGTTGAGCTGGCTTTGTATTAGTTAAAAAAAGTGACATTATCATAGTTCGGTAGGACATATAACAATGTTATTTGCAAGAGATACTCTTAGTAGGCCGATAGATCCCTTTTTTTTATCATCCCGTCTATGTCAGGCTTGAATTTTAAGATATGCATATAACAGTTTAAATTAAATGACTCATTGGGTTGTTAAAAAAACTTAGAGGATAAGTGTTTCAATTGTTTTGTATAAAAGTATATGTGCCCCATCGTTATTATGTTTTGGTCATATAGGAACACATGATTAAGGATTTAGGTTGAAAATATTGAGGGGTTAGCCATAAGTTATGATTTATTAGGATATTCAGAGTACATGAAGGAATAGATTAATAACCAGCAGGAGAATAATAGGTTATATATGAAATAAAGGAGAAAAATATTTGAATATAGTAAAGTTCTTGGGTATTAGGAGAAACATTGACATAGATTGTGCCCTTATTATAGAGGATGTTTATTAAGTATTGACGTAAGAAAGTGATACCGATTCTTTAATTTTAACCAGCTGCAATGGCATACCCAAAAATATTTTCTGAAAAACTTTTTAAATTTTTTATTAGAGACAGAAGTCATTTTTTATTGGCATTGAATTTTGGTGTTTAGTATTAATACCTACAAGAACAGAGAGTGTGATCGAAAGTTCACTTCTGTAGAAGATATATTTCACCTTGTGTGGTTTCCTTAAATACACTTGCATCATTTTTATGAAAGAAAGATTGTTTCTTACATTAGATTATTATCAACTTAGAAAGGAACGAGTTCTGATGGTTGGAATACTGATTAGAAGAATTGTCAGCACTAGAAGATGGCATGGGAACAATTGCATATGCTTTATGATGAGTAAAGAAACACAAGTAGAACTACACCATCCATGAGTTAAGAACTAGAAATAGTGTCCTTGCACTTAAGATTTGATAGAATCTTTCTATATGATGTCTCTTTGTTTGCAAAGGCTCTAGTTGCTTATATGGTTGTACATGTTATATGTCCTATGCCTTATTATGGATTATTTTCCCATTTGTTACATATTTCTTGGATTACTTGCATGTAGGTGTTATTTGCTTCATAAAGCTCTCGCTTTTGTTATATATTTCATATGACCTTGTTCTAGTTCACCAATTAAGTGCTACAAATCACTTGTTCATATTTTATTAGCATCAAATATTGATGTTTCATATGTTATCGACATAATAAATTACTAGTTCATGAATCACATGTACCATAAGTCACTTGTCTACATATTATATGCTCCATAGACCATATATGTCACATGGCTCATAGCCTACTTGTTTACAATATATACCTAGGTAGTTTATTTGTCCATGTAGATGGATGGCAAAACATAGTTCCCTATCAAGATGCGAGGAACAAAAGATAGAGAATTGCATTGGCAATCATGTGTTTTTACGAAGTACATCTATTACAGGCTTCATGAGATTTGGGCAGAAAGAAAGTTGTGCCCTTGATGTGTTGGGCCTTAACATACAGAGAACTGACCAAAAGTCCTAAGGTAGAGCTACTTCCAGAGTTGTATCTCATATACCTAGTATTTCACAGTCTATGAAGTGTTAACATTTAGGGGACCCATAACTTATCGTAGTATTGAAGTCATAGAGCACTTGCCACTAGAGAAAGTTCTAATGTCTATCATTCCCTAATATATTATAAAGTTCAAAGTTAAGAATTCAGTCTCCGTTAAAGGGTTGTGTAGGAGTCAAAGAGATTAAAAGGGCTACTTGAGAATTAAAGAACTCTACCATGTTCAAGAATCCATATTGTTCCAAAAAAATTCATGAGATTTTGACATCATTTATCTTCTTTACCTGATTATAAGGTTCACATACATCTATTCACTTGTTAATATGATCACCTAATTACTTGTTAACATCAGTTCATTTGATATTTTAGCCATGTGTCATTAGTTCAAATGTGTAGTTCACTCTTGGGATTGCATATTCAAAAAAGTTCCTTATCAAGCTAGTGTATAAATAAAAAGATATAAAGGCAAGTTATACCATATAGAATTATTTCACCTGAAAGTATGTCGCAGAGAGGAGCCTTACTTTTTATTTGACTATTTAGTATGCTTCAGCTGTTTAAATGTCGTGCGAGGCTTATTCGTTTACAAAGGAAATTTTGAAAACCATTTTTCAGATATGCCAGAGTCCACATTATTTTGAGCTACACCCCTCATTCGAGGACAAATGATCCAAATGGGGATGATGTAACACCCCGTACATTTCAACATGTATACGACTAAGTTAATATTGATGAAAGTATTTAAACTCGAGAAGTAAGGTGGTTATTAGGCTTAAATTTTAGAGTTGAGTGTAAGTTTAAGTTAAAGGATTAGAATTTGGAAAATGAGATAAAATAAGTGAGTTGCTTTCTTGACTAAATTAAGCCAGTAGGTGACAAGTATGTGCATCACCTACTTAGAATTTTAGACAAACTTAATAAGAGTAAGTAGCTACATCACCTGCCATAGCTAAATAGATTTAATAAGAAGAAGTAGATGCATCACCTAGTTTGACATTTGAGCAGCTTAAAAATGGCCAAGTAGGTGGATCACCTACTTGGCAAATTGTGTCCAAAAATGAAGAAGATAGAGGCGGTGGAGTGCCAACAATTATAGGGTCATATTTGGCTCATTTATCCCTTAATTCTTACATAGAAATTTTTTTTATCTCCAGCACTCTCTCTTTCCCTCAATGATTATCACAGCCACCTCAAAAATACTCCATGGGTTCTTGAAGAAACCCTCCTAATTTCCAGCCAAGGTAAGTAGAAACCTTATGGTTTAGCTTGATTGTTCCATGAGATTTCATGTTTTTCATGCTTAAATATGGTGCAGACCTTTCCCTAAGTTGTCTGCTCATGTTTTCTTTGTTATTAAGAGAGTTTTTCTTCTTATTTTTTTCAAGTGTGAAGGGTAATTAAAACTGTTGAAGGAGTACAAGTTAAGAGAATAATTTTCCAGAATTTGAGGTAAAGTTACTGCCCCATTTTGTCTCATTATACATAAATATCAGATTGGGTGAGATTTCTCTACGTGTTTTTACTACAAATTCACGAAAAAATGATCGGAAGCAGTGAGTCAAAGTTTTATTGATTATTTTAGAAAGGTTTGGGGATGTCTATACATGGTGAAGTTTTGAGAAGCACTGGGTG
>JAJONR010009541.1:0-16447 GCA_029582245.1 Solanum etuberosum
TAAAGTCACATGATTTGGGTAAGATATTTCTTGTTTGGTTTTTTTTTTTTTTTTTTTTTTTTTACCCTCAAATGAAGTAGTTTCATTCTGATTTGGCTAAAACAACGAGCATCAACGTAGTTCATTGAATAATTAGTTTTGATGTTAAATCCACTATTTGAAAAAATAGATTTTCACTATTACTTATAATATGATAATATAGACATGATAATAATTATTTTTTAATAGATATGTAAGTAAAAATGAACGAAGAAAGTAAAGTGTTGGTGACAAGAGATTTTAATCAAATGGAACTCTATTGTGAATATAGCATGAACATATATTTTCGTCTTCCTTCTTCATTGGCTATGTAACGTTCCATATATTTTTTGCTATTATTTTGTATTTATTTTAATTTGAGAAAATTTTATGTCACAAGATACACTCCTTGTTAGCTATATAAAAATAGATAAGAAAATAGTGATTGATCATAAAATAATCTTAATTCAAATTAAAGATTCTATAAACAATACTTTAAATTTTATTCATCTATTAATTTTTATTATTGAAATTTTTTAATATTTTATATCACGATACAACTTCTATAAGATACTAGATACTTTCATTAGACAACAACTATATGGTATGTATGCGGCAGGAAAAATGAGAAGACTATAATTCTACAAAGATAAGGTAGAAATTTAAAGAAATGAAATATTTTTCACCAAAGGTGATGCTGTTCATATATTAAAATTAAATTATGCTACTTAAATAAGTATGTATATCTAAAAGAAAGAATTGGTCAAGCTAAATATTTGACATACACTCAAACCTCAATTTAACCATCATTCGTTATAAAAATAAAGTACATTTTTTTGTAGAATTACCTTTCTATGATAGTCTCACTCAAATATTAATTGGTAAAAGATAGATTACCTATAAAGATAAAATATTGAAATATTTATGGTAATCCTTATTAGTGTCATGCACATACTAAATTTGAAGTATGAATATTTAAGAAAAAAATTATACTTAAATGGTGTCCATCATTTATGTTCATAACCTCAAGAGGAAAGACTATTGGTGACATTTACTTTGCATGTATTTTGAAATGTTTCAATAATATCTGGTTATTTTGATCTCAAAATACAAGTAACTTTATAACAATCTGTATTAATCATTTTAAAGTACTTGTCCTATGTTCTTTAAATTATAATTATTTACTAAAAATATTTAATTTAGTAATATTAATTCTATTTTACAACATTGTATACTATATATACGATACACACGTGCAACACACGTGCCGTGAAACTAGTATATATATATATATCAATCAAATCCATCTCTCATCAACCCCATTGCGTCATCCATAGCTTCCCTTTGCACACAACAATCGAATAACGACCTTTCTACCTTCACAATGTAAGGGTAAGACTGCATACACACCACCCTCTCCCGACTCCACTTTTGAGATTACACTGGGTATATTATTGTTGTTGTATACCACTCCATTAGGAAGTCATACAAATAAACTTAATTTTGTTTTAATTGTCACAATGTATGTGACTCCTTTAGTACTCCATGAGTCTTAAACTATAAAGGCCACTCCTCGAGGGTTGTTTACTCTTTTTCTCAAAAATGCAATATTTTCTTATGATATCTCTATATAAGAATTACTCAGAGAAATAAAAGACTCATGTTATGCATCTATGAAGACATAGTTTTTAAATTCTTAAAATTTGGCGCACTTTCAGTTTTACTTTCAAATACTTAGATTGGAATATAATATAGCGACTAACTGATTTTCATTTTACAAAATAAAAACAATAGCTATTTAGTTATATCTTAATCAATTCTATCGCGCGAGAATTCCTCTACTTATACACATAAAGAGAATTATTTTATATGTATATAGCACAACATATATTCTCTTGACTTTTCAGTATGTTGCCTTTTTATAAGTTAAATTTCTCGGTAAGAATTCTGACTCCCTGGCCCCTGCTATTCTTTTCCTTAGAAATTCTTCACAAGTCATCTTCAAATAATTGAACCTAGTATAAATAGGTTATTATGTCTCCCATAAAGATAGATTGTTTTGGATTATGAGTTTATGTTGTTGTCTCTGAGAGTTGAGGATTTGTCACATTTATGTACTCTTGAACCTTCCTTGAGTGACTATTATCTGTAGTAATTCATGTATGAGTTCTTATCTCTTCTCCCATTGGATTATATCTAGTATTCTAATATTAATTTACTTAGTTCTTAGATAATTTTCAATGGTTCTTTGAGTTAATTGATTACATTTCAATTCAAGAGTATCCTTCTTTCTTTGTATTCTAGATTTAAGATTATTGGTTGCAATTTTAATGTCTATATAATTAGCATCTTTGGTGTGTATTTACCACAATAATTATCTTGATCTTCCTATATTTTTATTGTTTTGCATGTGTGGTTGAAGAATTTATCTTCAACTTCTTTCAATTCCAAGGCCAGTTTCACATCATGCACCCAAAAACTCCATGTCATGAATAATATTTTTATATTAGAACTGTAATGATCCGGTCAGTCATTTTTTGTTATCCGTAGAAATTATTATTTTGCCCGTCCCGATGTCGACCCCGAGTCGTTTTTGATTGAGTTTGGAAAGTTGGTTTTAAACTTTGAGTTAAAAGTTGAGATTTTTGGTAAGTTTTGAGTTTGAAAGGCTAAGTTGTTAAGAAACTGATTTTCAGTGTCTTTTGGAGTTTTGAGTGTCAAAATGGGATTTCGTCAATTCCATCAGTCCTGAAATGTGAAATCTAATCAGTGAGAGTTTTCAGTTTTTGATTTCGAGTCTTTTTGAGGATTTGAGATCCAAAGTTGTGAAATTGTGGAAATTTAGCTTTTGGGTTGACTTTGTTCGACGTTGGGGGTTCAGATGCTCGGATTGAGATTTCGAGAGTTCCGTTGGATTTGGAGGATGATTTTAGGCCTAGGTGAGGTCTTAGTTGATTTTTGAGAGGTCCCGAGTTTGTTTTAGCCTTTTTAGGCATGAGTTAGTTTATTGTGATTTTCACGGATGTCAGGTCAAGGAGACTTCGGATTTGTGTTTTGACGGTTCCATTGAATTCAGAACGTCGAGTTTAATTGATTTGCATATGTTGTTTGTGTGTGCGGGGTTCTGAACGAATTCAGAGGGTCCTTTCGAAGTTTTGAAATTTGGCTGAAGTTGTTGGTGTCTGCAGGCTTCGCTTCTGCGAAGACCAGGAATTTAAGGGACCTTCGCTTAAGCGATGGGCATGTCTCTTAAGCGACCTTTGCTTTTGCGAAGGAAGCTTCGCTTAAGTAACACCCGCGTTTTTGGCAAGGTTTGCTTAAGCAATACCTGAGGGGTTTTGCTGCTCATTTCGGGGTTTAAGCCTCATTTCACCATTTTTTAACTTGGAGAACCTTTGGTGGCGAATTTTGAAGGGATTTCTGTTCTAGATAAGTTGGGTAAGTGCTCTTGATCCTAAACCTTCATTTTCCTTTGATTAATTATGAGTTTTAACATCAAAATATGAGGTTTTGATTGGTAAATAATGAGGTTTTTCAAGAACCCAAGTTCTTAGCTAAAATGGAGTTTGTGAACTGATTTCAAGTTCTATTTAGAAATGATTTTCCCTAATGAGTTCCTAAAACCTTGAGTAATATTTTCAAGTATTGTTTTTCCGGAGTCAAACCTTAATTTAGAATTGGGTTTTGTGTTGATTGACCCACCTTTCAAGAAGATTGATGTGGGTATTGTTGTTTCCGAAATTCTATTATAAATACTTGATTGTTATAGATTGTGTGGCTTCGGAAGTGGTTCAGAAAGGGAAGACTAAACTATTAGAGTGATTGTTGATTGATTTAAGGCAAGTGGCTTCCTAAACCTTGTATTCTAGTTTGAATTCGTATGCTTCCTTTGTTGATTGTGTATTGGGAGTAATGGGAATGAGGTGAAGGGTTTAAATTGTCCACTTGCTATATCTAAATGAATAAAAAGGGGTTGAAATGAAAAAGGCTATGTGTTGAACATGATGATGTGAATTGCCTTAATGTAACCCTTATTGAATGATTAATGAAATGCTTGAAAGCATGAATGTGGACTTGAATTGTGCAAATTGTTGTCTCTTCGGTGTGGTGTGATGTCGCTTCTGCGCTTTGAACGTTGAACACCGTGATGAGACATGTGATGAGTGTTCTTATGCCGAGGTCTTTGCTGGCGAGTGTTATTATGCCAAGGTCTTTGACGGTGAGTGTTATTATGCCGAGGTCTTTGCCGACGAGTGTTATTATGCCAAGGTCTTTGCCTGTGAGTTTTATCATGCCGAGGTCTTTGCCGGTGAGTGTTATAAAGTCGATGGGAAATAGTTTCGGCTAGTGATGATCATTCTGACCTGATACACTTGATGGTTATACGTTACTTACTTGTGAATTGAAATTGATGTGTGTGTTATGTGTGACTGAGCTACTTGTCATTGAGATTGACTTTTTTGACTTGTTCGATTGTTGATTTATGAAGCTTGGACTGTGAATATTGGGCATGTGAGTCGTGTATTTTAGAATTGCTAGGTTGGGCTAATTTTTGTGCAGGTTGTAGTTTGAGGAGGTTCGGTTGGACTGTAAGGGGTATTCCATTTCTAGCTTGTTGCTTTGTTTAGTATGTTGCTTGTTGGGTACCATGTTGTTGGTACTCACCCTTGCGTATACACGTGTGTAGGTTCTGAGCCTGGACTTGTGTGATCTCTTTCTCCTTCCATTGATCTCGAGGCTCGTCAAGGACTTGAAAAGGTAGTTGTTTGTCATTCGGGGCCCTCTTTTTCCTTTTCTTACACTTTGTTCTGTTTGAGACAATAAGATTGAGACTTGTATTTATTTCTTAATTACGCACTTATGTATTTAGTTGCGTGTACACGTTACAACCAGATTTTGGGGATTTTAGTAGAAAAATAAGTTTTTCCGCTTTATCTTGTTCTTATCTTTACTGTTTTCCATTTTTCTTTTGTTTTTGTTGGGTTGAAGCTGACTTGTCTTGGTGGGAAAAGACAGGTTCCATCACATCCATTTTTGGGTCGTGACAAGAACTTGTTAGAACCAACTGTGGCCCATGATGTAATGGATATGAAGCACTGACAATGCCGCTATCCTTACACACAAAAGTGGTGCTTCGTTAATCAGTTTGCTAAGAATGGGAGGAGATGCAGCCTGTTCATCCTAGTGTCGGATCTCCCATGGCCGTTGTAAATTTGGATCGTGGTGAGCTCTTGGTGTCCGAAGACTTTTGTGTTCCTTCTTTTATACATGTCTATACTTTTCTATCTTGTTTCAAATGGACTTGATGTATATAGCTTTGTACCAATGACACCAGGTCCGGGGTTGGTTCTTTTATGTAGTTATCTTTCTCGGTCACTTTTTGGCCCAATTTGTATATTTTGTATCGTAATTACATATCTATGCTATGAGCCCTATTATATTTCTCTATATTCTGCTTATTTCTTTCTAGTTATTTACTGTCATCTGCTTTGGGTTTTGGCTTGCCTATTGGGGGGATTGTAGTAGGCCCCATCATGGCTCACTTTTGGTTCATGGTATTTCTGAAAATGCCTATTAACAGATCCTAAATAACCAGTATAAATATGTGATTATATTATTTAAGTTACCCATATAACCATACGTATTGGATCCCTTCACCTCCTAAAGTACGCACGTGATATAAGTGCAAAGAACCTACAATTAAGGTCAGTTGCAAAATCTTAGAACTCTTACCCAATATTTTTTCTCTTACCATGTATTTTTTGAATTTCTTAATTTTTTTCTTTTACCATATATTTTAGGACTCCTTAATTATTAGTTCTCCTAATACTTGTTACAATATATTTTACAACTACTTAATTATTATATTACCATAAATTATAGGACACCATGATTTCTTAGTTATTAATTTTCCTAATATTCCTTACCATTTATTTTGGGTCTCCTTAATTATTAATTTCCTAGTACTTCTTGTCATATGTTTTCCACTTCCTCTTACCATCATTTGAAATAAATTGATGGAATTAGATTTTCTAGCAAGTTGATATGATCCTGAACTATGATTTGGTTTCTTAAATTTTTACATCTGGAACACCATACATTAAATAATTTTCCATATTTGAAGGATTTTATATTTTCAACATTGTCTATTTAATAGATCCATTCTCTTCATTCTTATCTCAAGTAAATTTCAAGAAGAACATAAATATTAGTATAGTGGGGAAATGGATGCTTTTGCAATGAAAAATTCATATTCTTCTAAAGCTTCTAGCATATCGTCAACCACAGAAGAATCTCATGAAATCATCACAAGCACAACGAAGATGAAAGAAAAAATTACGGAAGACTCTCAATTGAAGCCACATGAATTATCATCTGGTAGAGTACTTCTTGATCTCAAAGTCCATAATGATTAAAACAATGAAAATAATTCAACACCGGCTCATGCTAGTGAGTCTTCCAACAATGAGAAGAATTCAACACCGGCTCATACTAGTGAGTCTTCAAATGAGGCAACTCCCACGCAGAGGCATTCCTCAAAAACTAAGATTTTATCTTGCAGCTTCTGCAAGAAAAAATTTCCACTAAGCAAGCCCTAGGGGGACACCAAAACACTTACAAACAAGACAGGGCATTGTCTAAAAGTAAAATAAAACTTGTTGATGTTGTTCAGCCTTTTGGCCCTCCCAATTATCATCCTTACTATAACCCTTACTCAAATTTAACCTCACACATGTCATTTTACAGCTCTTTTACCAATCAATCATCATGTGGTGTTAAAGGAGATTCTGATGTCGTTCATAACTCTACTTTTTATCAGACATGGCCATTTTTTTCAGGATACGATTTTCAATCGAACCTTGAGAAGTGGTTATCATCATCAAGCTCATCATATTTAAGTACAAAGAATTACCTAGGAAATACCAACATTGATATGATTGGAACAAGAGCTGATGCGTTGGAGAATTCCCATAATTTTGAGAGCAAAAATAGTGCAAAGGTTTTAAATATAAAAATTCACCAATCAATATTGATGATAATCTTGGTAGAAAAATTATATGCAGATGAAATTGGATGAGGGGGATGCAGGAATGGATAATGAAGAAGAAGAGGAGCTTGATTTAGATCTAAAGCTTTAATGTTAGCTTGTAGCCTGCTTTCAATAATTTTGTCGTTTCGCGGAGGTTTAATTTATTTGTGCTTTGTTTTTATTAGAATTTATGATACTATCTTAGAAATTCCAGTCGAATTCATTAAATCATTCTCTTCATCATTTTGTTCCTCTTTTTATTTTTTGGAAATTTGAAGCTTCATGTTAGACCAAAGAGATATGTCGTCTTTTTCTTTTTGTATCTTATTATAACTATACTTTTATTAGCCTAATAGTAATTTCCATTTAATTTGACCAAAATCTTTGTATTCAAACACATGAAACGACTATTAAAACAAGCTTAGTTAATTCAAAGAGGGAAGGCAAGATTCAGACAATATAGGTGAGCGATGACGACTTGGATTGAAACATAATTATTTTTTTTTGTATTGATCTATGATGTGTAAAAGTTTATTCCAAAATATAGCCTTAATCCCCACTTGAAGGTTCTTAGCTTAAAGTTGACATTTATTATCTTCAAGATTAGTGTGGCACCGAAGACTTTGACAATTGCACAATTGTTTTCCTTGCCAAAGCTAGGGGACACAGGAAGTTCATTCAAACCCCTTCCGCTAGAAATTACATTGTATACATAAAAATAAATTATTTTAGACGTATATATAGCACAACATATATTTTCTTGACTTTTATGCATTGTTTGTTTTTTTATATTTTGAATTTCTTGATTAGAATTTTGGCGCCCTACTATTCTTTTCTTTAGAAATTCTTCACTAGTCATTTTTTTGAATATCTCCAATAAACCTAGTATAAATATGTCATTATGTCTCCTTAAAGATAGATTGTTTGGATTATGAGTTTATGTTACTGTCTCAGAGAGTTGGGGATTTGTTCCATATCATTTACTCTTGAACCTCCCTTGAATGACTATTACGTGTAGTAATTCATGTATGAGGTCATATCTCTTCTCCCTATGGATTATATCTTGTATTCTAATATTAATTTAATTAGTTCTTAGATCATATTCAATGATTCTTACTTCTTAGAGTTAATTGATTGCATTTTAATTCAAGATCATCCTTTCTTTCTTCATATTCTAGATTTTAGATTATTGGTTGCATTTTTATGTCTAGGTAATTAATATTTTTTGTGTATTTACCCCAATAATTATCTTAATCTTCCAATACTTTTATTGCTTTGCATGATAGTTCTTGGTGTTCATGTGTGGCTGAAGACTTTATCGTCAACTTCTTTCAATTCCCGAGCCAATTTCACATTGCATGCATCTAGAAACTTCATAGCATGAATAACTTTTTTTATATTAGAACTTGTTAAAATCAATTGTGGCCCAAGATGTAATGAATATGAAGCACTGACAATGCCGCTATCCTTAGGCGCAAAAGTGGTGCTTCGTTACTCAGTTTGCTAAGCATAGGAGGAGATGCAACATGTTCATCCTATGTCTCCACCATGTCATCCCATAGATTCTTGTTTGCCACACCTTTTAGTCCGCTAGAAGTTATATTAGTTTTCATTAAGTCAGAACAATGACTAAGTTAATTGTCTCTTTGTTCCCATATTCATTATCCACAAAAGAATCTTTAATTTCACTTCCACCCATATCATGCACGTTCTCCATCAATTCAATACCATATTGGGCTCACAACCAGAAAAATTTCCAATTGAGTCATCAATTGCCATTTTTTTCTATGTATGAAGAGAGGAACAAGTTAGTGCGTCATATCAACCCACGTGGTGAAAAAACATGTATGATCTTCTTGAATGCTTCTACTTAATATAACCTGGTGCAGTAATCCTTTAAAAAAAAGAGAAGAAACCAACAACAAAAAGAAACTACTCCACCGAAGAGAAGCAGTCCCTTGACAAATTAAACCATCTAACATTTTTTTTCGACCACTCTGCTTGTTTCTTTATCCAAAAAATAAAACCATCTAAATACTTTAAGATACATCAATGTAATAGAAAATTCATGGTTTCTAAAATAAAGATAATTGACTTCTATAAGTTGTCAAACAGATTGCAAAAAGGCCCACAATGCCACAAATTTTTGTAATTGATCTTGTTGCTTTTGTGAAATTTATTCTCAATTGTTAAATATTTTACGATCTTCAATTATGTACTAATCATCGATCAAGGAAAATAAGGACTTTAGAGTTAGAAACAAACCTCTATAAACCAAGTTCCTATTGTTAGCTCAGTTGCACAACTCAACTTTTGCAGATAATCTTGGACGAGGGTCCCAAAAACTTGACATCCAGTGTAGAACGTAAGCTTTGCATTCACCTAAGAGGACACGTCTACAGGCCTATAATTGTCACGACCCAAAACCAAGCCATGATGGCGCCTACCAAAACCCCCGAGTAGGCAAGTCAAAACCCAAAGTAAATTGCGGAAGATAACAGTTCAATAATAATAACTAATTAGGAATAAATGGAAACATGAATAAAATTTAGAAACGGGTCATCGTATAGATCTGTAAGTACGATACAAAATATACAAAAGAGGCCTGAAAGTGACCAAAGAGACAAACTAACACAAGACCTAATCCTCAAACCTGGTGTCACCGATACAGGAGCTACTAAGTACAGAAGGTTATATATACAAGAGAACTTACTAAGAAAAATACAAAATATAAGTCAGTACAAAAGAGGGAAAGGAACAAGTCTCTGAATGCGAGGAGCTCACCACGATCCAAGCCTGTGACGGTCAAGATAGATCCAACGCTCACGGTGGGTAACTCGTACTGGAAGATATTGCACCAGAAAAAGATGCAGAAGTGTAGTATGAATACCAAAACACGGGGTACTCAGTAGGCATCATAGGCCGACCGAGCTTAGAAAGATCATATATATATATATAAGCAGCACGATAGATCTAACAACAGTCTGGTATAAGACTAAAAGTAAGCAAACACTACCGGCAAGAAAGAAAACAACCGATCAACCACACAATCCAAACAATCATAGACAATCAATCACACAATGAGATGTGATGCACATGTGGCCAATGCATGTTGAAAGTAAAAAGTTCTGGAATTGTCTCGACGAATGTCCCGTAGACCCCCGAGACAACTACAGAACCCGCCTCAGCTCAACTATAGATGAAATAAAAGTAAAACCTGAAATTCAGTCTGCGGGCTGCCGAAGTTTATCAATATATGCCTTATAAGGGGAAAATAGTACATTTCTCTCAAAACCAAGTTTCCGTCGGTAAAAATCAGTAAAACTAGTAATCCCGCTCCCTTGGAGCTAAAATCAATAGAAAATGTAGTACAACTAATAAATATCAAATGGTACATTTCTCTCAAAACCAAGTTTCCGTCAGTAAAAATCAGTAAAGCCAGTAATCCCGTTCCCTTAGAGCTAAAATCAATAGAAAACGTTATACAACTGATAAATATCTCAGAAACCTCTTTTCTTTCCAAAAATCATATGCTATTATGCCAACAGTATGGCATGAAGATGATTTCACACAAACACAATCAATTTATTCTCAAAATCAACCATATCACACACACACACACTGGGTAAACACCTATCACAGCATAGTCTTACTAACTTGGAACTCCAACCAGTCCAAGTCCACGGCCTCAGACCCAAATAATACAATAAATAAACGGATAAACTCAAGCATAACTCAAGGGGTACACAAAACAACAAGGAAACCAACGCGTATACAATCTAAGTTCCACGCCACCAAAGAGCATTCTAAGGATCTAAAATGGCAGTCAAGTCAAGAACCAACCAGACTAAAGCTAAATGACTAAGGATCAAGCATACCTACGAACTAATCCTAAAACCTTCCTAACTATCAAACTACTCAAATACATACATGATCATGCTAAGCCAAGTCTATAAGAGAGAAATCATAACCTACATGAAGGAAGAAACCACACTCAAACCTCTACTCGAGTGTTTTCCCATCCGAAGAGCCTCAAAACACTATTAGGTCCATTAGCTGGCCGCTAAAACAGCCCATCTCTAAGAGGCGCCTACCATAAAAGCGGCTTCCAGGCTACAAAAGCGGTCAAACGACTGCTTAAGCGGCCCCCGCTCCCTCAGGCCCCTCTCACTAAAGTGGCACCCTGGCCGCTTAACCGGCTACCACTAAAGCAAACAAGGGCTACTTAAGTCGCCGCTTTAGAACTGATGCATCAGTAGTTGGAGCTATAATACTTCAAACTTTGAATGGACCCCCCAAATTTATTTGGGTCCAAATAACGCAAACCAAAAGTGCTACCATATCACACACACACACACACCGGGTAAACACCTATCACAACATAGTCGTACTATCCTGGAACTCCAATCAGTCCAAGTCCATGGACTCAGGCCCAAACAATACAATAAATAAAGTGATAAACTCAAAGTATAACTCAAGGGGTACACAAAACACCAAGGCAACCAACACGTATACAATCTAAGTTCCACGCAACCTATGAGCAGTCTAAGGATCTAAAATGACAGTCAAGTCAAGAACCAAGTAGACTAAAGTTAAATGACTAAGGAACTAAGATACAAACCCGAAATGGCCAATAACATCACTAAGGATCAAGCACACCCACGAACTAATCCTAAAACCTTCCTAACTATCACACTACTTAAATACATACATAATCATGCTAAGCCAAGTCTATAAGAGAGAAATCATAACCTACCTCAAGGCAGAAACCACACCCAAACCTCTAAGAGGCACCTGCCACAAAATTGGTGTCCAGGATGCAAAAGCAGTCAGACGGTCGCTTAAGTGGCCCCCGCTCCCTCAGTCCCCTCTCACTAAAGCGGCACCATGGTCGCTTAAGCGGCTATCACTAAAGCAAACAAGGGCCACTTAAGCCGCTGCTTCAGAACTGATGCATCAGCCGTTGGAGCAATAATACTTCAAACTTTAAATGGACCCCAAAAATTATTCGGGGTCCAAACAACGCAAACCAAAAGTGCTACCCACTCTGAAATGCCATTCTAGACTCAGTGGAATCGATGAAATAACCAATGGAGGTCGTTTCATTAGAATGTTGACTTAAGTCAACACTTCAAAGGTAAACAACAACAAATATGACAAACACCACAAAATCATCCCGATTACCTCAAAATCAAAACCAAAGGTCGTTCTAGACCAAACTCAATATTTTGAAGCTAAGCGCACTAACAAAATTCCCATTTGAGCACGTTTACCCAGAATGTTGAGTGAAGTAACTGTTTGGTCAAAACTTCAAAGTTAAAATACCTAACAACACAAATTCAAAATGAAAGCCTCAAAATCCGAACCAATCATCCTACTAGACCAAAAAGGACCTTTCGGAGCTGATAAAATTGAAGGAATCCTCATCCGACATCAAAATCTTCAGATGTTGACTAAAGTCAACTCTTTCATTTCATATGCCTCCAAAAGAGCAAAACTCATACCAAACTCTCCCAACTGCCACGAGAAGCATGTCACCCAACCCGCCACCATACAAAAGCTACAAGAAAGCTACGGGGCAGGGCAAAATAGTAAAAGCATACAAAAACACAGAAATGACATCGAGGGTCATTATAATAATAGTCATGAAGTACTGAAATCTCTAAATTCCGAAGATATGAGACACAAATTTTCAAGAAGTGATCATTTCCAATACTGGTTGCATGTCCTACTTTAGAAACTATGGAATTTTATATGGTTGGGGGATCTACAATCATTCCTATTGGAACTTGAGAGATATACAAAATCTTCCACATTTTTTTCAACAACAAAACAAAGCCATCAGCTAATATGTGGTTTTTATGGATACAACTAACTGTGATCGAGCTCCAACCTTTTTATTTTGGAAGAAAGGGAACGAGGTAATACATCGTCAACAAAGGATAAAGGCTTAAGTCATCGATGGCCCCTTAAAATTGTGCGCATATTTCATTTAGACACCTGAACTAGGGATACTACCTATTGAACACCTAAATTGTTCAAAACGTGTACCTATTAAACACAAAATGTTGATATGGCTGAAAAAGTATTTTTTTTCACCTTCGTTTGGTGCATGAAGATATATGAAATCATATTTTTATTTAAAAAAATGGAAAAAACTTACACTTTTCATTGTAAATAAGTTAAAAAGAAAAAGCCCCCACCCCCTTCCCCTACCCCCCCTCCTAATTTCAGTCGTCTTCTTCACCTCATTTAGGTTTTCAAAATCAATTGCATGTTATGTCTATTTTTTTAAAATCAAATAATTTGATCTACAAAAGGAAAGAAGAAAGAAGATTTTTGGACATTGGAGTCATGAAAATCAACTAATTAGATCTGCCAAAAAAAAGAAGATTTTTGGACACTGAAGTGTAACAATATGCTCAAATTTGGTGGTTAAACTTCTCAATACTTTAGACACAACAATCTCATTATTAATTTTCTCATCATAGGACCTCATCCTATTAACAATAACAGATGTTCTAGACAAATATCCTTGCACACATTCATTTTCATTCATGAATAATGTTTCAAAATTACGTCGAAGATTTTGTAATTTAACAGTAATTACCTTATCGTCTCCAAAGTACTCTTGCTTCAGGATCTCCCATGCTTGTTTAAAAGTCTTAGTTGCTGATATGCGAGGAAAAATTTCATCATCAAGAGCTTTCTGGATCGTGAACAGAGCTTTTGAGTCTCTCTTCCGATGTTCTCTCAGCTGGCTTATTGGGTATAGTAAGAGTTAATGGGAAATAGAGGGAAGATGAAAAGAAGAATTGAAAAAGATTCTCTTATGCTTTAATAAAAGGCATTTCTCCCTCATTGGTGGTGGAAAGAAAAAGTAAAGTTTTTAAACAGAGAAACACTTCTACTAATTGTTAAAAGGGTTGGAAAGAGGGACCCCCCTCGCGCTGTCGTCGTCGTCGCTCGCTCGGCATTTGGCTTTGGCTTTGGCTTTGGAAAATGATCGATCGAGAGATTATTTTTTGGACAAAGTTTGTTTTAATTATTTAATTAATTAATTAAATGGCCAAAACGTTTCAATTATTTAGTTAATTAACTGAAACGTTCCGACCCGACTCGGATCCGCGCGACCCATTTTATTTAAAACACTTTCCCATTTTATTTGAATTTCCTGCCGTTGGAGATGACTGTTCTGAAAGGTTGCAACTTTTAGGAACAGCCATGACTGTTTGAAAGGTTGCAAACTTTTATAGATGGTCGTGTGGTTTTTGAAAGGTTGCAACCTTTCGGAACCAGTTCCTCTTGCCTATAAATACCTTTGATTCCTCATATTTGTACTTACGAAATTTCTGAATTCTTCTTCTTCTTCTGCACAAAACTATATCGTGTACTTTACTGTCGTTGAGTGGCTCCCTGACACCAGGATTTTGGGTATCAATACACTGGTGATTGAGATCATTCTATCCTGGGAGGGTATATTCCAATTCAAACCACGGATACTAAAGGGGAATAATTTCCTTAAGGGGATAGCGTGCATTCAGTGGGCTTGATCTTCTTTCCGTTCTGTTAATTACAGATTCTGGTACGTTTTACAGATTTTAGTTTGTGTTAATTAATTTCTGTTCTTCACTGCTTGATTTAAACTTTGGTAACTTAGTGTTTCTGCAAAGTTTCTTGTAATCAGTATTACTGTTTTTAAACACAGATTGCCTAACAATCTCAAGGAAATTATATATTTGTTAATCTGTGTTTCTAGTGGAGACAAAAACCTTCGGGGTTTTATACTCCTATTAAGTTTGCAATTTAAGTTATTGCTTACTGAGTCATTTGTATCGATTTTTGTTTATCAAAAATGGCAAATGATAATGTTACGGTGGTTGTTGTTGCACCAACCCAAACTGTTGTACCACCAACAGAGAAACCGGGAAAATTCTATGGTATGAATTTCAAAGGATGGCAGCAACGGATATTTTTCTGGCTTACCACTCTTGGTCTGTGGAAATTTACCAATGAAGATACTCCAGTGCCTGCTGTTGATATGTCAGACAGAGAAAAGTTCATGGTTATTGAAGCATGGAAACAGGCAGACTTCCTATGTAAGGGCTATATTCTGAGTGCTTTATAGGATGACTTATATAATGTCTGCAGTGCAACGACAACTTCGAAAGAATTGTGGAATGCACTTGAGAAGAAATATAAAACAGAAGATGCATGCTTGAAAAAGTTTGTGGTCGCAAAGTTTTTAGACTATAAAATGTCAGACAGTAAAACTGTTGGATCACAAATGTAGGAACTTCAATTTATTTTCCATGATCTGATTGCTGAGGATATGGTAGTTAATGAAGCTTTTCAAGTGGCTGCAATGATTGAGAAGTTACCTCCTTCATGGAAAGACTTCAAGAATTATTTAAAGCACAAACGCAAGGAAATGAAGCTTGAAGATCTTGCGATTCGGCTCAAGATCGAGGAAGATAACAAGACCGCCTAAAAGAAGTCTCTTGGGAATTCGACAATAATGAGAGTTAATATTGTTGAAGAATCTCCTGCCAAAGGAAAGAAGAGTAAGAAGTCCAACAAGCAGAAGTCAGAACAGGCCAAGAAGAAATTCAAGGGCAACTGTTACAACTGTGGTAAGGCTGGTCACAAGTCTTCTGACTGTCGTGCTCCAAGAAAGGACAAGGAAAAAGGCAAAAGTCAAGCAAACATCGTGGAAGAGATGGAAGATGCAGATGACCTCTGTGCAATGATCTCGGAGTGCAACTTAGTTGGAAATCCCAATGAGTGGTTTCTCGACTCAGGTGCCACTCGACATATTTGCTCTGCAAAAGAAGCCTTTGCAACGTATACTCCTGCTGAGTTCGATGAAGATTTGTTCATGGGGAACACAGCAACAGCAAGGATTGCAGGAACTGGAAAAGTAATGTTGAAAATGACATCTGGCAAGGTGTTGACTTTGAACAACGTTCTGCACGTTCCTACTATTAGGAAGAATTTAGTTTTGCTGCACTGCTCGTTAAGAACGGGTTTAAGTGTGTCCTAGTTAGTGACAAAGCTGTAATAAGTAAGAATGAGATGTTCTTAGGAAAGGGCTACCTCACTGAGGGACTCTTCAAACTGAATGTAATGGTTGTTGACAGTATTAATAAGAATTCTGCTTCTGTTTACTTATTTGAGTCAAATGATTTATGGCATGCCCGTTTGGGACATGTAAATTACAAAGCCTTGCGAAAATTGATTACTTTAGAAGTATTGCCTGATTTCAAATGTGATAAATCAAAATATGAAATTTGTGTGGAATGTAAGTTTGTTAAACATCCTTATAAGTCTGTTGACAGGAATTCAAAACATTTAGACTTAATTCACACAGATATATGCGATATGAAGTCAATACCATCT
>JAJONR010009542.1:0-15103 GCA_029582245.1 Solanum etuberosum
TATATATATATATATATATATATATATATATATATATATATATATATATATATGAATAAAATAATATTAGAAACTCTTAAGTATTTATGAAATAGAACCTTTAAAAATTTTCTCAAAACTCATCTTTACTTCCTCAAAAACTCAGTTTAAAACTCAAGTGTTGGCTTTGAAAAAACTTCTTAAGATTTATAACTCAAAATAGGGTTCATGCTGAATTAAAGACATCAACAAATCAACTCAAGGATCTCAATAAGAGATATGGTCTTTTTAAGTTGACCTTTAATTTGATAGGTTAAGGGCCACGTAACTCTTTATATTCTAAGAGATATGGTATTTTTAAGTTGACCTAAGTAAAATCTTATGTCAAAACTTAATCGGTAAGAAAACTTTCAACTCTACTTTGTGCTAGGAGTTTCTAGTGACCTTAATTGATATCCAAAATCATTCACACACTAAATAATTTACCTTAAAACCTAAGAAAAATTAAGATTCACTCAGTACGACCTTATACGCAATTCAAGAATAATTTGGGCTTAACTTAGAAATTTTTGGTGTGTTACAATATCTCCCCCTTGGGATCATCCGTCCTCAAATGATGGTTAAACTGAGGATGGAAGGAAAGGAGTTACTCTTACTATTTTTCCGACTTTTGAACTTCCCTACTAACCTTCAACCAACCTTGAGCCCATATCAAGAAACATCTAATGCATCATGCATTCATCCACATGCTACCAACACCACATTCAAGCCTAGTACTATAATCACTCCATGAACTCCTACTAACTAACCCTTATAATAATTCTTCATTCTCTCGTCACTTTTACCAACTTAACTTTCAGCAGTATTAATAGGAAAATGACTTATGTTTCATCGAAAAACCTTATCTCCTTCTTTCTTCACATTTATTACCTTAGATGGAATAAACACACCATCACTATCACAATAAGAAATATCAATCCTCTTTTCTATCCTTCACATAACTACTATCAACAACACCCCTCTCCAATACTAAAAAGGATTACTGGAAGGACTTTAGGGCGAAAGATCATAAGCACGATTCATTCGAGAATTCTGGTATAAGAATATGCATGGCATAACATTATGTTGCTAGCCATTGAGAGTAAATCATGAACTTCTGAGACTGAACATACTATGAGACATGAATACTTATATGAATAGGTTCATATCATGAGGCTGATATCTAAAACTTTATGGATTAAGCTCGAGGTTAATGGACTAAAGTCTTTGCCCTTCATTCTGGAAACTGAGCATAGATGTGAATCTCTCTGAAGTCTATCAGCATAGGTCATAGACACAATTCTGATATTAGGAATATCCACAAGATGTTGTAATAACTTCGCTTGAGGAATATGCAAGATTATGAACAGATTGATATATCTTTAAAACTCTTTCTGAAGATATCACTATCTCATCCTCAACACTTGACTTGATTTCTCATCTTATCATCTCCTCCTTAGGTTTGGAGTTGACACTCTAAAGCCATGGATTTATTCTCATCATCTCTAAACTGGTCTACATTCCATTTACTCTAATACTCAGGAAAGGCTAATCTCATGGCTACTGAACTCTCCATAAGCAGGTACTAAGGCTACTTCTAAGATCTCTTTCTAAGATGCTCCTCTTAACCTCTTCTCAATGGCTTATAAGGCTGCTTGATCTTGCTCTTAAGGGAAGAAAATTAATGCTTACCTCAGCCTATTACACATTAATAACTCAATTATACTATCAAGGCACACCTGAAAAATAATCATTAACTTAATTAGAACCTTATCTGGCTACATATGATCTTGGGTACACCTCTTAATTATCTTGTTAATCTAATAACTTAGCCACACTTCATTGCTCTCATCTAAAAGTTAGAATCTCATACTTGTACCACTCACACTTGTAAAAGGTAACACCTTAATTTCTTACCTACTCTACGTCA
The DNA here is from genome assembly GCA_029582245.1 of Solanum etuberosum. Taxonomy (NCBI): domain Eukaryota; kingdom Viridiplantae; phylum Streptophyta; class Magnoliopsida; order Solanales; family Solanaceae; genus Solanum; species Solanum etuberosum. Next base: position 1,949 of record JAJONR010009542.1, read on the forward strand.
AATCTACCAGATTAGATCTCGAACTAACATCATCACCCTCATGTTTCCATTCTTTTTTACCACCGCTCTTATCTCAAATTCAAGCCTAATGTTTATTAGTAAACCCGGATATCAATATGATTGCTCGCTTACTATACTAACTTACAACTACTAGATACAAATTAATAAACACTCGCCCACTAAATTCTCATGACAAGCGGTCAATCTTTATCTCTCTGTCTACATACTTACGAATTATCGTCACATTCAATTTCATGACTTAAGTACTATTTACTCATTCACTATACATCATTTCCTAATTAGTTCTATAACACTTTGAATATTATGGGTTTTCCCTCAAAGATCATAAGCCTAGCTTAGAGCTATCACCTCATGAATACACCTACTCTTCTATTCAACACCTACACTTGGTCATTACTAACATAATGACACATCATCATAACCTTCTTTCTAGTTAAAGTATACTCTAACTCATCCTAACTAGTAACTATTCCTTTACCTTCTATCATGAACTTTATAAAAAATTATTACTTCTTAGTCTACCCATAAGGGAAAATTCCTCATTAATAACCTACTTGATGCATGACTATAATAGCATAGCTTGCCTCATCACTATCTCCCTTTCTTAGATTACTGAACCTCTACATGTATTCTTTTAACTTTGGGCACTCTTATTACTACTGCTTATAATCTCATAACTCATACTATCTTTTCGGGTGAAAATACTACCCAAGCTCCAAAACACACTTTCGCATATGGGTCTCAACTGAAACAAGGTTTAGAGAAAAGACTCTGGAATACATCTCATTTTTAACTCGAACGCACGATTCATATGAATAGGAGTATATTCTTTCAAAACTCAACATTTAACTCACTCACGGGCTTCTCTCAAGCCCCTCTATATGTATCATGACTTTCTCAAAAAAATTGGTGAGAGCAACTCATTGATAAGGATCTGGATTTGCTTTTCAACTACCTTGAGTATAAGGGGTAGTTGAATGGATATGATAAAAGCATGAGATAGAATAAATTCCTTATGACACAATTCTAATGCACGATATATAGTATGAAAGAAGGAAAACTTTTCTTAAATGTTTATAGTCCCTCATTTATAGAAGTAGGGCCCTCACAACCATAAATAAGATCCTACTTGACATGGCTTCATAGACACCCTAGAACTCTTGAACTCTGTGCTCTGATACCAAGTTTGTCATGACTCGAGCCTACACCCTGGACATGGCCGGCACTCAAGAACCATTGCTGGTCCTCAAGCAAACCCTCATCCTGGTTGACTACAAGCGGAAGACTAACTCAAGTATACATAAGCATCAAATTGAAAAAAATATTTAAAAATAGTTTACTGAATCTCAAAATTTATTGAATATACTGAGTATGAAACATAAGTTTTAAATAAAATATATGAAACTCAGAGACTCTTCAAAACTATCTATCTATGAAACCTCTACTATTAAGGAAGGATGTGGGGACAAGACCCACGACACCTCAAAACTACTAACTGGAAAGTAACTGTGAAGTCCTCTGGAATACAAGGAGGCTCACCAAAGCTAATTGGAGTGTAGAGTGATCACAACGAAGCGCCTGTTGATAATCATGAACACCTATATCTGCATCATAAAAGGATACAGGTCGAATGACATTAGTACATGGAATGTACGAGTATGTAATATGGCTGAGTAAACAAATAACTGAACCGAATGACTAAAATCAACTCAACTAAATCAATACATAAACATGAAGTGAAAACCATTTAAGCTTTACAATAACATATACAATGAAAGCAATATGAAAATAATATACTTTACTTATGGGGAATTTCTCTAACCGACAACCATTACCATGAGCCTAGCAATGATACAACGATTCACCTCACGTTGACACGGTCATCCTATACTTTGCCGGGGTATAGGATAATATCCTGACTAAAAATCCATCTAATTGGCCTTCTCAGAGGTAGTGAGGAGTCGCATGAAGAATCAATGTTATCCTATCCTACGCTGGCAACGTAGTTCTATTGGACTTCCGAATCATAAAAGACTCTAACCCAACTCGGTGCTCGATACTACTCCCAAAATAATTAATATAACTTTGTGCTCAATTAACCCATTACAAAGAATGTACTTCTTACATTACTTGAAATACTTTTCTAAACATGAGACGAGTTTACCTTCTTCAAAACATGCACTTATGAACTTATCTTTTAAGTCAAATAATTAACATAGGTACATATGTATATATATATATATATATATGAATAAAATAATATTAGAAACTCTTAAGTATTTATGAAATAGAACCATTAAAAAATTTCTCAAAACTCATCTTTACTTCCTCAAAAACTCAGTTTAAAACTCAAGCAGGCTTTGAAAAAACTTCTCAAGATTTATAACTCAAAATAGGGTTCATGTTGAATTATAGACATCAACAAATTAACTCAAGGATCTCAATAACTATATATTACCTCAATACTTAGGAATATAATTTCATAAAAATGAGAAATTCAAGAACTCAAAATCAACTTAGCTCAAGAATACTCAAATCTAGGGGTAGAATCCTAGATTTCTCTTTTACTGATTTGAAAGTAGATGTAGGGCGTGAGGAAGAACTAGTTCAACAATATGATAGCCTTACATACCTAAAAGAACAAGGTTCTTGAAGAATCTTGAAGAAGAACTTTATTAGAATCCTTGAAACCCTAGCTTGAAGGTAAAAATCAAGAAAACCTTTCTTGAGATTCTTGAATTAGTTTCTTGAAATCTCTATTGCCAAGATTTATGATTTTCATTAGTGATTCATAATTGTATGGAGGAATTTGAGTTTGAAAGAATGGAATTCTTGGAGAAAAACTTACCTTGAAGAAGAATTTTGAAAAAAGACATATATAGATCAACAACAATATTCACAAAAAAATAGAATCACAAGAGGTAGGTATGGAAATACCTCACCCCACCCAACAAAAAGAAGCAGTTGTCCTCAAATGCAACTAAAACAAAGATAATCAATAAAAAAAAATAGAGAGGGAGGTAAAAATCATCCTGTCTACTCAGTCACTCCGTCTGTCAGGGCATCAATGTCCGGGGTAACACTCTGCGGATGGGCATCAGTGCCCGATGTAGCATCAGTTGTGGCTCCGCTGGGCCCAGTCATAGTAGTGTCTCTCAAGGAGGCCTGTCGGGCTGTCTTGAACATGGCACCCTCTAAGTCGGCCAGCTCCTCATAAACAGCTGCATCTCGCTCCTCAAGTTGCTCCTCATCGGTCTCGGCCTCAGACTCTGCAGCAGCAGCATCCTCCATAATATCATCTCCGGTGGCAGCCGGATGTACCTCAGTACAAGCTGGAATCTCAGAACTCGGATCATCGGGGATATCCACCGTCCCAAATAGCGAAGTACAATCTGTGGACTTCAGATGGTCCACATCCTTCCTAAGTTCAGAAACCTCGGTTTTCAAAGTCGTAACCTCAGTAGTCACACCCTGTCCTCTCTCGCAAATCACTACTCTCACTGTGAGAAATCAATGGAAGCTTGGAGAGGTGTCAGCGCAGCAGTGATAGCTCTCTCAATCATCCAGGGTATCTCGGCCTCGATCCTAAAAGCCCGCACATCGGTAGAATGGGCTAAGTGCCCCATCTTAAGGAGCATGGCCGGAGTGATCGGAGGCCTGGCGGCAGTGGAACAGCAGTAGGTATAGGGGCTGGGAGGCAGCATAAGAACTCGAGGCCTGGGAAGGAGTGGAAGTAGATTTACCTGAAGGCCCGGAGGCCAGAGTAGGCAAGGTTGCGTCTGCAGGTAAAGAATCAATATCAACCTCTGGGGATGTATCCACCAGGGTTTCTCTCCTCCTATCCGCCTCGTCCTACGTGTACTCGAACTCTATGTGAGGGATGTCGGTGGAGGATGTGGGTGTAACCTCAACATCCCTCTTCTCGTCAAGAGGAACTCCAGCCCGATGACATAACTCTATAATGAGTACTGGAAATGGAAGGGACGTCTGCCGCTGTTTGGCCCTCATGGCCATCACCTGCTCTATAATCAACCTCAAGTTCAAACTCTTCCTACTATGAGAGATCCAAGATAGGCCGCCTTTCGGTGGTGGAGAATGGACTCGTTCTGTGACGGCATGATAGAGCTGCTGATGAACCCAAACCAGTATTGAGCTGCTATGTTCAGATCCTTCTTCTCGATAGGTGACCCGGCCTCAATCCACCTCGGGGTGGTGTCAGAAATTAGGGGAGCTAGCCAGCCCTTCAGGTCATCCAGAGTCTGTGAAGTAATCATCCTCTGGTTCTCGTGCTCAAAACCTACAGCCCTATCAAATACAGTATTGATATCATCGTTAATGCATCTCACCATCCTCCCTCGGACCATCACAGACTCTACCGATCTGAAGGAACTGGCTTTGTTCTTTCCCTTTGGTACCAGGTCACTGTAAGTCGTATAAAACTCCCGAACCCATGTAGGAATGTATGGGCCACGGGGCCTGGTGAAGATCTTGAACCTGTGGAACCGGAGAATGTCCCACATATTTGGGTATCTGTCCACTATGCCATCCGTGGACAACCTCTTTTCCTCTAGAATGGTCCTCAATCCCTCGGCTTTTAACCGGTTGAGTAACCGAGGAGGAGGACCCTGAACTAGTGGTGCTGGAACCATCGTCTGTACCGGAGCTGGCACTGAATCTGCAGAAGGAGGGGTCGACTCCGGAATTCTAGACTGATTTTGACGACCTTTTGCACGAATCTCTGCTCGCCGGATCTGTAGCGATTGATCATCCTTAGGCTCAGATAATGAATCCTGAGAATCGAAGGACTCCCCATCACTGTCGGATTTGTTCTCCGGTCTCTCAACTACGGGTGCTTTGCCCTTTCCCTTGCCTCCCTTCGGAGGTGCTTTCTTGCTATTTGTGGTGGAAGCAACTGCTTCCTCATTAATCACAATACCCCGTGCCCTTTTTCGGGGTGGCATACCACTCTCATCCAAATTGGTTCTAGCCATAATCGCAAAACATATCAAAAAGTATTAGAAATAATTCAAGAAAAGTGCAGAAATCAAGTTGCAGAAAGACTCGCCGACTAGTTTGGCGAGTCGCCGAGTCGCTTAGGCGAGCCAGATCGGGCTCGCCGAAAAGATAAGCTCAAAAAATTTCTAGAAACAAGATATTTCGGCGATGCTCAGGGCCTTTCGGTGAATTTCCGACACCAATCTGCAAGCTCAGGATAGCCCGCCGAATGTTATAGTGTATTTTAAGGGTTAGGGGCGCTGAAAGGGCAATCTAAGGAACCTTTTGGCGAGTCACCAAGTGAATTCGGTGAACTCAGGCTTCCCACCGAAAGTTACAGAATCAAATTAGCCAAAAGAAGAAATTAAGGGCGATTAAAGGGGGACATTGGCGAACCACTGAACCATTCGGCGAGCTCGATGCAGTTCGCCAAACAGCCCAACGTGCCTGTTTTAAACCCCATTTCCCAAAATCAAGTCTGCAGCCCCCGAAATCAAAATCAAACACACATAATATTCAATTATCACTAGACCCATATGACCCATGCCCTCGGGGTACTCAGACTTCCTCCGATTTGGCCAAAATTGGCTATTTGATGACTTTTGCCCTTAAGAATGACGTCAAATGCTCTATCATCGGGCAAAATACGTCATTTGGCACAACTTGGGGCTACTTAGACTTCACCCAACTAGACCCATTACAAAATTACCGCAACCCAACAGTTTAGAACCAATTTTAATGAATAAAACATGGGAATCGATCTATTTAATCACTTAGGCATAAGTTCAAAGGCAATCCGACACATAAAACACAATTAAAATAGTTACCCAACACATCTCAACATATATTTACCTATTGCATTTGAGTTTAACTACAAAATCAAAGCACGGGGTTTGGAAAACCAACCTGTAAGTCGAATTGAGAAATTGAAAAGCTAGGCTACAAAGTATTCCAATTCTGAGCAAGAGATTACACAAAAATGTGAGAAAAAATAGTAAATTATTGAAGCTTAACTAATGGGTGAGGGAGTACGAGAGTTGAAAATGAGATAATATGTAGGATTTTGAAATTTCAAACCGTTTGGCCTTTAAAACCTTTCAGTTCGCGGCACCATTGGCAAAGTAAGTTGTACCCGGTGATGCGCCGAGGGGTACTTTATCGCGCCAAGTTTTACAAGACCTCCAGGAAATCTAGGGGTTCAAACGGTGGACAAAAGCAGGCTCGCCGACCTGTTCGGTGAGTCGCCGATTAAGCAATTAGCCCACCGAGATTTACAGACTTCCACTTCAGGCTTGGTGGGTCCAACGGCGATCCAAGTCGGGCACGCCGACCTATTCAGTGTGTCGCCGACTGGACTTTTGGCTCGCCAAACTGCCCATTTTCCAACACTTTTCACCTTTCAACCTGCACCATCAACACCCGTTATTCAAAATCAAAAACCAAAGCATTAAAAACTTGGGTTGCCTCCCAAGAAGCGCCTTAGTTAACGTCGTGGCACGACAAGGATACCAAATTAAGCTTCATTTTTAGGGTTCGTCATTGTGTTACTAGGAAACCCCCCTTGTTATCTTGGATTCAAATGTGACGAAATTTGACCCATTTGGGTCTCCAGCTGCATAATAGAGACTGAGTGAGAGGGTCACCCTCTGATTGAGAGTCGAGACATCCTCTTCCATCTCTTTCAACACTTTTTCGGACCCTTCATTTCTGTTGAGAATGCGTGAGAGCATATCTTCTGTCCGGCCACCTTCAGAGTCCTTGGGCTTTTGACGCTCATGGGGAGGAACATACCTATCCTTCTCCCCCTCTCTTTCCTTCCAAGTGGCATTACGATCACGCCATTCTCTGTCATGGTCTCTCCAGCCCTCATCTCTATTCCATCCTTGATTTCCACCCGGTATTAGGTAGTTTGCACGATAACCTCCTCCTTGATTGGTTAGGAAGTTCACTTCCTCATTGTACAACGCTTCAATTTTTTCTTCATCGGGGTTCACTCCACCAACATCCATAGCATTAACACTTCTTGCACCAGCACCCATGACATTTTTAGCCAAGATATCCAGCTGGGTCATCATTTTGGCCATGTTTTGGTCTCTCTGTTGATCCTTTTGGATCTGCTCTTTTGTCATTTTATAAGTAAGAGGAGAGACTTGGTCTTCGCGAGTGTACTATGCCCTGTTGATCTTGGTCATGCAATCAAGGAGTTGGGACGCTATTGCATACGGCTGTTGCATTATACCACCCGGAGAAAGTTGATCAGCCACTCTTTTGTTTACCGAATCGAGGCTTCTATAGAAATATTACAGCAGCACATTATCTGGAAGTCCATGGGTTGGGCACTGAAGCACCATCTTTTTAAATCTCAGCCATGTCTCATGGATTGGTTCACCTTCCAAGCATTTGAAACCTTGGATGCCATCCCTTAGAGTCATCATCTTTGATGGGGGAAAGAATCTCACTTGAAATGTTGTGGTTAGCTCATCCCATGAGGTAATGGAGTCCTTCGGTAACTCAGCCAACCATTTAGTAGCTTCACCCATCAAAGAGAACGAAAACAACCTGAGACGGACCGATTCTTGCGATATGTTCTTAAATGAGAATGGCCCACAAACATCCACGAAGTTCCTGATATGCTCATTGGGATCCTCATGAGCCAGCCCCCCAAACAATCCTTTCAATTGTAGGAGCTGAAGCATTGTGCTTGTAATGTGAAACCCGCGTTTCCTTCAGCCAAAGGTAAACGAATGGCACCAAAACCACCCACTTGGTTTGGGTCATTAAGATCATTGAGGTTCCCAATGTCGTCTTGGTGGCCCACTTGGCTACCATAACTTCCGTTAACGCTCATCTCCTCCTCTGTTTAACACAATCAACACAAAACCAAAAACTAAAATAAGTAGATTCAACTATAAATACAAAGATCACAATTCAACTTAAATAGAAGAATTTTAAACAACATCATTCCCTGGCAGCGACGCCATTTTGATTAATGTTTCAAGCACACCTCATCCAATTATAGGTGCAAACGATCGTTAAGCAGTATAAAACCCAACGAAGAGTTGTGGTCGAACCCACAGGGAGCGGTACGTGTTCAAATTCAATTAAGAAGTATGAATGAGATCTAACTAGATATAGGTATAGAAATTATCGAAAAAGACATGAAACAAATCAAAGGGGTTACATTAAATGTCAGATGGGGGTTTTGGTTTGCAATTATCAACTACTATGCAGTCACAAACAATTTGAAATAACAATAGGAGAGGAATTCTCGGGATGTGATCGATTATAGGAAAATTTTGATATATGGATAATTGAAACTACTTGTAAATAGCTAAATATCAGTGGGTAGGCTAGACTATAATTGAAACAGCTTTCTCTCAAACAACTATTCCGCTTCAAGTGATTTCTCTCGAACATCAACAACCATAGCAATTAAGAATATCCCATAACCTTAATACATCTTCTCTCTCAAGCAAGATGGGTAGGATTGGGTTTAGGATTCACTCTCTCGAGCTGAATCCAAATCAACCAAATACCTACAAACCATTAATCACAAGCCTTAGCCCCAAAACTTCTCTCTCAAGCAAGTTAAGAACACAAAATTAGAACTGCATTTGCATCTACAATTCATAAATTAAACCTCAGCTAATTATTAAACCCACTTCAATATAGCATTTAAACTAGTAATTAACAATACTCATAAACTAATTCAACCCATAATCACATGATCACACCCCAACAATTGGGGTTTTAGCCACACATCATAAAAGAGTGAAAACGGTTAACCAATCGATTAGCCATCAACTGGGTAACAGTAATTAAGCTTTTACATTGCTTCAATTTGCAGAAAATTCAAAACCCACTTGTAAAATCTCCAAATTGAGTCTCAAAAAGGCTTCAAGTCTACTAAGAAACTCTCAAAAACTCCAAAGAAAACATTTCTAAACTAATTCAGCATTTTTCCATACTAAGTTAACTGTTTAAAATCTAATTTATAGTTGCCAAAAATAAACTACAAAGGGCCATTAGGCGAGGTAAGTCAGGCTTACCGAGTGGTTCGGCGAGCCACCCTCTACTCTTTCTATCGCCTTTTTGCACGAGTTCTCAGCATCCTCAAGTCCTATAACTTTGGGCAATCACTCTTTGCATCACCAAACTGCTCGGTGATTCACCGAGTGCCCTTTTTTGTCGCCGATTAGGTTTCTTCCCTCAGGGCTGGCACACTGGAACTTTAGGCGGTTGAAATATCCACTCGGCCGTTTGCCAAGTGCTCTTGGCGATCATCAGGCTCGCCTTTCTTCACTTCTTCAGTTTGTTTTGTTCCTTTTTGCCTGCTAGTGTCCTTTCTTGCTCTTCAATTCATATACCTGAAAATCAAGGCTTTAACATTAGTTTATGGCACAAATTAAGCATTTAAGGACACTAAATCTATATAAACAAAGCCACAAATGAGTCCAAAACTCGGACTTATCATACTCTTATGAACGAAAAAAGAGAAACTAAGCAAGAATGATGGAGCAGAGAAAGTGGAGGAAACCTACTTCAGAGGCTTAGTCGGTTGTTTGATGTATCTCACAGTTACAAGACCCAATATCTTGTATGTTGTAAGTAGACTATTGAGGTTCATGCATTCTGCTAGTGAGGTGCATCTAAAAACAGCAAAGTGAGTTGGCAGATACATCAAAGGTACTATTAATTATGGGTATTTTAATAGTAATTGAGATGGATCCGCAGATGACATGAAAAGAACACCTTGATACTGTTTCAGTCTTGGTTAAAGAATGTTTTTATGGTGCTCAAAAAAGTAGGACATTACAACTCAATCCACTGCAGAGGCAGAATTTGTGGATGCAACAACAGCTGTGAATCACGTGTTATGGTTGAGTAAAATATTTGTTGATCTACATATGAATCAGACAAAGGGAACTAAAGTATTTGTGGACAACCAATCTGCGATCGAAATTTCTCATAATTTTGTATTTCATGGAAAACAAAACACTTCAACATCAAGCTTTTCTTCTTCAAGGAAGTACAAAAAAATGGTGACGTGATTCTGCTCTATAGAAAAACTAAGGAGCAACTAGCTGATATCTTCACCAAAGTATTATCAGGCAATAATTTTCAACTTTACAGGAAAAAACTTGGAGTTTACATCTCTTAAAGTAGGGAGGAGTGTTAGAAAATGCATAAGAACTACAACAGTCCAATTTATCTGTATTGTAGAGTCGTTATTTATTGTTTAGCAATTAATTAGTTTCTATCTTATCCCTAATCCTTAGGAGTTGGTTTTTTATTATTTCAGTTGACTTGTAAACTCTATAATCTAGTCTGAATTTATACTGAAGTATGTAGTTTTTCTTTCATTAATATTTCTTTACTGGTTTATCAAACTGATGTTCCCATTTGGTCAATAACAAGAGAAACCAAATTTTGATGTTCTTCCTTCTTAGTAAACTAACAAAACATCAATCATGGACTCATCGGTAAATTACGTTCTAAGATCAAGAGACAAATAATATTGAAAGAAGATGAATTTTGAAGTGGATAAGATATGGGAATGAAATAATTGTAAGGAACAAAACTTATGGTGTCAAGATTCGAGACTACCCCTAGTCGTAACATAGTGCATTTCATAAGTGACCCCTAGCTAACCCATTGTCATGCAATACACTAAGGTTCATATAGACAACAACTGAAAATAGCTGATGCAAAAGCTAAATTGAGATGAATGAGAAAGAATATGAATTGGTGTTGCCGACATTTATGACACTCTTCCAGCATCACCTGGATAGAAACTCTCTAAATAACATTTAGATGTTAAAATGATTGCCTGGGATAGAACATGGGTACATCATGATATTCAAAACTAATGCAGTTAGCAGATATCATGATAGTTCAATTCGAAAAGAAAGATAGTTGAGTCTGTCCATGATCGGTTGACTGAATTTTTTTTCCCGATAAGGTAAATGATTTTATTGACAATTGAAGGAAACCCAATATTCAACCTGTATACCAAAAGTTATACAACTTACACAAAAATATGGTTCTCAGTAAAAGATATCCCATCCTCTATACAAATATGGACCTCATGAGTTTACAATAGGTTAACCTCCTCTCAAAAAGGAAAATGAAGAAAAAAATTGTTTATTATTTTAGTGTGTAAAATGTGGTATATATTATGTGTTCTTTATTACATATGGGAACACTCTTAAAGAGACCTCTCAAAGTTGTTTTCTAAAACACTCTCCTCTTTTACCTTGTCTTTAGAGCTGGAAAAAGATCCACCTGAATGGGCAAGGAAAGTATTGGTGCACTCGATTAGTAAGGAAATGTACGAGGGAAATGCATTAGGACCAACCAAGGCAAAGAGTTCTAGCTCTGTGTCTGATATCATTATGAAACAATGTCGGTGTTGTAATGATGATTCACAAATCTTATGAAGGGATCTTGTACTGGTAATAGACTTTTCCCAAACTCAACAACCTATCTATATATTCACAACTACCAACCAATGGGAGACCTATATCTCATGACTCCTTATGGGTCGTAACTAGCTTGAGTTGTGATTAGTTATGATTGGTGAGGTAAGGTAATTATATATAGTTGGGTTGTTGACTTTGGGAAAAGTCTATTACAAGTACAAGATCCCTTCAGTAGGTTTGTGAATCATCAAAATCATCATTACAGCACCTATATTGTTTCATAACGTTATCAAACACAGATCTAGAATTATTTACCTTGGTTGGTCCTGATGCATTTTCCTAGTAAACTTCTTTACTAATCGAGTGCACCAATATTTTCCTTTCCCATTCAGATGGATCTTTTTCCAGCTCTAAAGACAAGGTAAAAGAGGAGAGCGTTTTAGAAAATAACTTTGAAATGTCTCTTTAAGAGTGTTCCCATATGTAATAAAGAACACATAATCCATACCGCACTTGACACACTAAAATAGTAACGAAGCATATCCTCTAGCACTTGAAATGTTCGCTCAGACTGTCCATCGGTCTGAGGGTGAAATGCGGAACTAAGATTGATCTAGTACCTAATTCTGCTTGCAAGGTCCTCCAAAATTTAGAAGTAAATTGTGTATCTCTATTTGATATGATGGAAATTGGAACTCTATGCAATCGAACAATCTCGCAGATATATAGTTTGGTGAACTTCTCTGCATTATACGTCACCTTGACTGAAATAAAGTGTGCAAACTTATTTAACCTGTCAACAATTACACATATCGAATCAAACTTACTCAATGTCTTTGGAAGACCAACCACAAAGTCCATTGCAATCCTTTCCCACTTTCATTTAGGGATGGGCATTCTTTGAAGTGTCCCTCTAGGCCTCTAGTGCTCATACTTTACCTGGTGACAATTTGGACATTGGGCAACAAAATCAACAATTTCATGCTTCATTCTACTCCTCGAATAATCTTGTATCATATCACAATACATCTCGCTTGCACTAGGAAGTATAGAATACCTTGAACTATGAGCCTCTGCAAGAATAGTCTAAGTCTAATCATCAACACAGGGCACACATACCCGCCCTTTAATCCTCAAAAATCCTTCCTCATCAATCACAGCCTCCTTGGCCTCTCCTCGCATGACGATATCATGAATCCAGCTCAACTTCTCATCAACAAACTGCTTACCTTTAATCTTTTCAAGAAAAGTAGTGTCACGACCAAAGCCTACACCCTGGATGTGGCCGGAACTCGAGAACCATTGTTGATCCCCAAGCGAACCCTCATCCTGGCTGACTACAAGCGGAAGACTAACTCAAGCATAGAAAGCTTAAAACAGAATAAAATTCATTGAAATCAATTACAAATCTTTAACTCAAATGAAAAACTCTGAATAAAAATAATATATTCAACTCTCCATAAAATAGGTAACTTAAGTCTTTAAAACATTTAACAAAATAAATGAACAGACTTCTGGAACTCTACTGTCTATCTATGAAGCCTCTAAATGACAAAGATGGAAGTCGGAACAAGACCCACGACATCCTGACAAAACTGAAAAGTAAATGAAATCCTCCAGAAGCAAGGAGGCTCACCATAGCTAACTCGAACTCCATGTGGTATCAACGAAGCTCCTGTTGATGACCCTGAATGCCTGTATCTGCATCATGAAATGA
>JAJONR010009543.1:0-17291 GCA_029582245.1 Solanum etuberosum
CGCGCGTCGGGGCGGGGTGAGGTGAAAATAAAAATTTGAAATTGAAAATATTTTTTTAAAAAAAAAACTTTAAAATTTTTTTGGAGGAGAGGAGGGAGGGGGGCGCTGTGAGTGGAGTGAGGTAAAAAAAAATAAAAATTGAAAATTGAAAATATTTTTTTAAAACAAACTTTAAAATTCTTTTTTTGGTGGGGGGCTGGCGGGAGAGGGGTGGAAGGGAGCTGGGGGGGGGGGGGTAAAAAAAAATTGAAGTAGAAAAATATTTTTTAAAAATAAGTTTTAAATTTATTTTTTCAACAAAAAAAATGGTTTTTTTCAACAAACAAAATTGATTTTTTCAACAAAAAATTGTAATTTGAAATTAAAGGAAAGTTTTGGAAAATGTTTTCCTTAAGTTTTGAAGGGAAGTCATTTTCCTTAAATTTAAGAAAAATGAGTTGATTCGAAAAATATTTTCCAAAACAATTTATCCATCCAAACATGAGAAAATTGAAAAATATTTTCCGGAAAATGTGTTCCTTCATACCAAACACACCCATAACTTCAGTTAGATTCTAAAAGAACACTAAAAAAAATTATGTCATGCAACTTAAGCTCTACATAACTTATGTCAAGTATTATAAAAAAAAAGTTTAAAAACTTATATAAAGCAAATTAGGTGTAAATAAATAATTATACTATAGTAATTTTTTAATTAAACTTTTATATGAGTCTAAAAAAAAAAATTTACTACAACATCTGAACCTTACAATTTATTCAGAACGTTATTCTTAACATTCTGAACCTTATAATTTATTTAGAACGTTATTCTTTAGATAACAAAATGATTATTAGTCACCCAATTATAATCGAATATCCTCAAAAGATCTGTATTTTCAAGTAGAAGGTTGTTTTCACAATTTGTGACTAATGTTTTAAGATACAATAAAATAGTAGAAATTATTGTATATTTAACTAGTTATTTAATTCGAGCCAGTAGTATCAAACTTCTTGTTAATTGAGAGCAATAGTAATGGACCTACTCAGAGGGTTGGGTATCTAAATCAAACCAATATCAAATAACTTAAAAAACAAAAATAAATTAGTTGCACACTTATTTATAAGCAAGAAGATCTTTTTCCATGTGAGGAATAATTATACATTTATATTTAAGAATAACTTGCATCTCTAATAAATTAAAATGTTGATGTAGTCCACTTTGTAAAGCTGGGTACACTCTTTCGTTGCAAAAGAATCTAAAGCATACGATAGTTTAAAAAAATAATATATAGAAGTGGTTGTTACCACATATTAACTAGTGGAGTATAATATACATTTTAGTAGTACGTAGTATTTCGTACTTTAAGCTTTAGATTATTTATTCCTTCTATATCTGATATTCAATTTCTCTCAAAAAAAAAAAAAAACGTTGCCTTTTCATTTCACCATTTTTTAAATATGAAATTGATATAATATTCATCACACTACTTGAGTACTGCAGGCTGATCATGTACATATGTTTTTGACTTATGGTATGATCGTTGGAAATTTGATTTGAAATTTGTATGTATTGTGATTTTACTAGCTAATTTTTGAAAAGATCCTTTATTTTATGTATTCCATGTCTTCAATAAATTTTTGAAAAGTTAAACTTCATTATGAATAACGAACAAATATGAAAGAATACTTCATACATATTTAGAAAGACATTTTAAAAAATACTCGACAAATATATACAATGTTTTTACAATTCACATGTTATATATGTATTATTAATGGTGTACAACTGCATGATTTAACTATGTTTACTATTGTATAAACACAAGTTATATGCCCAGTATACATAGTGTTGTTTTATTTATATATATTAAACTTTTTGAAGGACAAATTTTATAACTAATTACACAGGAATAAATATTTAAAAACCCGCAACATTTTATATATTAGTCACAAGGAGTTGGAACTAATTAAAATTTAACACTTCGAGCATATTCCAATAGCACTGGAATAATAATTTAAACAAATCATCATTAACCTAATTCAGACATAAATTGTGCCTATTTCAACATGTGTTCTCCAAGAGATAAATTATTACTATTTGTTAGAGAAACAAAACAGAAAACACCAAAAAGTCAAAGTAAATAATAATGTGTCATTCCATACTACGTGAGATGCTTAAACTTTGTCAATCTGCATCCTCCAAGAGTAAATGCTTAACCTCTTCCTGATTAATGAAGAAAATATTAGAAGTAATTAAGTATTTATACTCATACATTAAGAAAATCTTACACTTATAAATTATAATTCTATGACATATATATTTATTTTTAAAAAAAAAACGAGTATGAATATTTTCTTTGAAAATCTTTATTAACGCCTTTGATTAAAAAAGAGAATAAATATCTTTTGAAACGTGAATATTTTGAAACTCTTAAAGTGAAAATAAACACAAATTACCGAATAATATGACTAGAACTTTGTTTTACGTATTTGCCAAAATATTTTTATCTTAAATATATTATGATGTTATTCAGATTTTTCTAACTTCATCTAACTAAGTAACTTAATTTTTAAAAAATGAAGTTAAATAGAAGTAAACTAACTTACATGGTTAACCTGCCAGCAATTTATTATTATTAGTCGATTATCTTATTAAGTAAGTTGTTTTAATTTTTTTATTTATCAGTTTCGAAAAATAAGCATGTTAATTTATTCTCTTTTCTAAAAGAATTAACTAATAATGTAAAAATATCGCGATGTATATAAATTAAACTAAAACATACCTCGATCACATTACATGGGGTGTCCAATCCAAAGCTTTTGTAAGGTACTCCATTTCTATCTACTAAAAACTTGTGGAATTCAGTAGTGATAGCTTCTCCTATACCAAATTTTGACCTTAGATGTACAAATAGTGGATGTGCCCTTCTACTATTAATTCTGACCTGTCATTATTATTCATATTAATCAATTTTAAAAAATCAAAATAAATAATATAATATCTTACGCCCTTTATTTTAAATAATTTATCTCATTTTAAATTCTTTTTCAAGTTAACTTCACGTATTAAGAAATTAGACACATCATCAATATATAAAGAGGTAAGTTTTATTTGATTTCTTCTTAATTTTCATGGTGTTTGGATATGATTTGAGATGGATTTAAGTTGAATGTCTGTATATCCCCCATTGATTCTCATGTATATGACACTACATATCTGTCTTTTGTATATCTGTGTATCTCAATGAAAATTTATGTGTAATATACATTGTATATATACAATGTGATATACACATGTAGTATAGACGTTTTCTAATTTCTTTGTTAATTTTTTATTTGAAACAAATCTAGATAACTTTTAATTTTCCTCAACTAACCTTGTTCAGGTGTTTCTAATCAGTTGCAATAACATCGAACACAGAGAAGAAAAAGAAAGTTAAAATTTGTTTTTTCCTTTTCTTTTTCTGTTTCTTGATCTTTTATTTTGACCTTCAGTGATCTGAGATGAAAATGGCTATACTAATTTTTATAAAAGAAATATATATATTTCTAGTATAAATTTAGGAGGATATTTTTTAAAAATAAATACAACATTGAGTTTGGGGGGGGGGGGGGATATACTAATAAATATGGATGTTAATATCTCTGAAAGCTAGAGAAAACATATTTTTATTATTTAATTATATTCTCAAAACACGCTCCGGGTTTGATTTTTTTCGTGGGCAAGCATTTGGAAATTCTTTTTGATTTAGATGACGGTGAGATTCGATCTCAAAACCTCTACCTTCTCTAATACCATGTTGAAAAGAAGTATATGACCAAGAGCACATTTTATTAATTAATTATATTCTCAACACGCAAGGATGATCAAATAAAACTTTGTTTTGGTATTAGAGCATTTCCGAGCCATATTACTAGATATCTTTCAATCGTCAATTAAAATTTTAGAGTTCGAATCATTAGAATGAAAAAATTCTGATACAAGGATACTGCGTACAATAAAATTAAAAAACCAACCTTATCGAATACTCGAAACCTAGCAGCTTTAATCTGTAGTTGGCCTCCTGATGGTGCTTTTTGTGCATTTTTAGATCCTGCCTTGTCTGTTTCTTTCTTATTATAGAGAAATGCAGCTATCTCAAACCCTAAGTTTAGAATTAAAGTAAATTATGTTTAGTAAAGAGGTTAAAACACATAAATATTGTTAATAAAATGTATAGAAACAGTGAGATTATATTACTGTACTTAATTACCTTGAGATTTATAGTTGTCATATAGATAATGAAGTAATTCGTACTGCGACTCTGTCCATACGGAACTGAAAATAACATAACCAAAATTTCAATTGTTTATAAAAGAGAAATAAATTTGAAAAATTATATATTTATCTTGAGAAGACATTTTATTAAATAAAAGATATACTTAAAGAAAAATATAATTTAAAAGCATAACCAAGAAAATTAAAGTGAAAGTGATGAAATGAATTATGATTAACTTCATGGACAAGACAAGAGAGGATACCCTTGCTCAGGAATATTGACAATCAGAACAACTTTTTCTCTAAAGCAACTGAGTGAGAGACCTCTTCTCTTTTCCTATATATAAAAGAGATGAAGAATAATATTTAGTTATAAAGATATATAACATTTAGAAAAAATTCCCAAATCCTAATAGCGATATTGGTTCTAAATGAGAACTAACTGTTAGAGTGGGTACAAGTAACATTTATTGGGGAATGGACTGATAGTCTATTTGGACAATTCTCCTCTCATGAACTAGCTTTTGTGGTTGAGTTAGTCCCAGGTCTAGGTCCATCCCTATTTGGGCTATCGGTCCACGCTCCAGTCGGGTCTGGGCGTGAAGGGGGTGTTAGAGTGGGTAAAAGTCCACATTGGTTGGGGAATGGACTGGTGATCTCCTTATATAGATTTGGGCAATCCTCTCCTCATGACCTAGCTTTTGTGGTTGAGTTAGGCCCAGGTCTAGGTCCATCACCATTTGGGCTCTCGGTCCACGCTCCAGTCGGATCTGGGAGTGAAGGGGGTGTTAGAGTGGGTAAAAGTCTCACATTGGTTTGGAGAATGGACTGGTGATCTCCTTATATGGATTTGAGCAATCCTACCCTCGTGAGCTATTTTTTGTGGTTGAGTTAGGCCCAGATGCCATATCTTTACATTAACTAATGTCGGTAAGAATTTTAACACTCTTTAATAATGTGTATATTCATTGTCTCTAAAAGTTATTTTTGTGGCAGTGACCTTCCAATATTATAAACACAAAAAAAAGTAACAAGAAAACCATACCTTAGCTTGAAAATCATAGATGACATGTTCACCAAGTGGAGAGGTTTGGGCAGTGATAATATTGGAAGAAGAAGATTTTGATACAAATGTTGAGAGATTTGGTGAAGGAAAAGTGAAATCACCATGTATAAATGATGATTTGGAGCTGGATTCAAGAGAAATCTTGTTTGAAAAATAAATACAATGAGCTTTAGAGGGTGAAGAAGAGTACTTTTTGGAGTTTGTTATTAATTTGGAATGTGATGATAGACCACTCAAAGGTGATGAAAGAACCATAGAGTTCATCATTATTGATGTTTCTTTTTTGGTTTTGCTCTTTGAGTTTGGACAAACACAATGATTTTTTTTAATTTATATATAGAATGATGACTACGTAATGTACAAGTGATTCCTTTATCACGATTTTTATAAAGTATGAATTCGACGTAATTCAATAATTCTGATTCAAATATTGTATATTTATTACTCTTAGCATACATAACTAAACTCATTATCAATAATAAAGTAAAAATTAAAAGTGAGTATGATTTCTTTATACCATTTCAACGTAATAAGCAAAGAATTGTTATGTTTTTTTTTAAAGATTGTGTTGGGAAGAATCATTTTACTTTAATTCCCCTTTAAATGACAATACGTACAAGTAGTATAACTTCAGACATAGAAGAACCAAGTATTTTTTATTCTTGCGTCCACCGACGGGGTTCGTTTTTTTCATTTTTCCTCTTTTAATTTCTTTCTAAATAATTATTAATTAACTGTAATTTGTGATACCATAGTACCAAAATGTGTTGCCAAAAAATGAATATATTATAATGAAAATAGTTCCCAACACAACAATACAGACAAAGAGCACACAAATGAGATGCAGGATGATGAGAAAAGGCAAGAAAGAATAGGATTGATGATTATAAAAGGGATGATAAAATTACTCAACAATGTAACACATACTAAAATGAACGTAGTGATATTCTCAACTCAACAATGAACGACAGAGAGAATAAACTTAATAAGCTTTGATTCATTTGTAAATGAGCAATTACACTATGATAAACACGAATAATAACAGTAACTTTAAAGGAGAAGGAGATGAGGGGACTAAGAGAGAATTGGGGATGAGGAGCACAGTCTTTGCCTAAGCATAATCACAATTCGCATTAACCTATTATGCTCTCCCAAATCTCTATTTATCAATCCGAATTCCACACATAGCCACTTAATCCGGTGTTGGGCTAATCTAGGCCCATTGATAACAATGTTTCAAGCTAGCTGATCGATGACGCAAACGTTGGGACAATAATAATCCATCTTC
Organism: Solanum etuberosum; assembly: GCA_029582245.1. Lineage (NCBI taxonomy): Eukaryota > Viridiplantae > Streptophyta > Magnoliopsida > Solanales > Solanaceae > Solanum > Solanum etuberosum. The sequence goes on from JAJONR010009543.1 coordinate 6,592, forward strand.
ATTTATAAAGATTTTCACATAAACCTTTCGATCGAAGTACTAGAATAAATGTCTAAGCATCGCAACACTAAACTAATTAACCATCATTATTTACACGTCAATTTTTATGAATAAAATTTTATGTATATATTATGTATATTGTTGTTAATAGTTTTATGTGTACAAACAAATTAAATATAATACTAGTATTTACAAATATACTCTAATATATAATCAATTGAGCAGGTTTAGTCTCTAATAAATAATTTCAAGTCCAACACTGTTTTTTTCCTCCATGGATTTTTTCTTCATCTACTCAACGGGTTATATTTATGGCTTTGATTTTAGAAATTTAAAAAGAATATATATGGCCTAACCAAAAGCACCACAAGTCCACAACCTTTGGAAAAAAAAGTGTCTTATCATCCGTTATCCTAAGAAATGATAAAAATTGAAAAACTTGGGCCAAATTTATTTAAATATTATAAGTTTGATCCGATTGCAAGGGAATGATTTTTGTAATATTATAAGTATGCTTTTTTCAAAGCTCTTTGTGGATGAGAATGGATCCATATTTTATAGCTTAACATAAGGCCCCAAAAAGGATTTAAAAAGAATAAACTTCTTTTCAAGAACTTATCTATTAGCAAAATTCAGATTTAAAAATTAATTAATAAAATTAAATCTCAACCATCTTACTCATACATTTTAGTTATAAAATGAACCCAATGATCATCACTTTCTAGTAAATTAGATGGTTAATTTGATAGGTCGAATAAATTTGAAATTATATTTATTTCGTACTTAATTTGAAATGAATTTTAGATTAAACTTTATTATCGTTTACACGAAAATTAAAGGTGGGAGTTCGGTATTTGTTTTAGAATTCTCAAATTTTGGGTTCAGTAATTGATAATTAAAAGTAGGTACGAAATATCAAAGTTTGAAATTTTGGTTCGGTAATTCAGTAATCGGTGAATTAAATTTTGATTCGGTACGGTATTCGGTAATACCGTATTGAAGTTATAGTCGATTGTATTACAAAGTTAATACTATTTCTCCAATCATTTCTTTTTTTTAATGTAGAGGCACGATATAATAGAATATCAATAAATTAAATAAGAAGACATAAAAAAAGACAAATTGATACAACTAAAAAACATATGTATTTGAATTGTTTATGCATATTCTTTAACTTTCTCTTTGGACTTCTACTAATGAGTAATGAACATGTTGATATATGACATTCATTAAGTAAATAATTCGGTATTCAGGAAATACTGAATACAAATGGTACTAGTGTATCATACCAAACCCAAAATCGAATATCATAATTCTAAAATTTTACTCCCGAATACCATATCAAATTTCGAACTACTGAAATCTAAATTATCAAAATGTTCATTCAATTCGATGATTCGATTTTCGATATTTTATGCACAACCTTAACTAAAATGATTGAAAAATTATTTCACATAAAAGATAAAATAAAATAATTTATTATTTATCCGATCACATGTACCAAACCACCCACGGTAACATAAAAACTAGTTGTGCATAACTATCATTTGTACATTATTATCTTTTGGTTTTCCACTCGGTGTCTGAAGGCCACATTAAAGCTCCGATTAAATTTCGATCGCTGCACGATAGGGCTCATTTGTACCTTCTATTTTCTCTATTCAAAAGATTTTTGGTATTCTAACTGAAAGCCCTACTGCCAGATAACACTAGAAGATGTCTTTTGTTATGTCGTCATCTTTTGCTTTCAATAAACATCATTCATGTTGATGGAAAAAAAACGTTATCAAATTCATTAGAACCCAAACAAATGTCAACATAGGGTTATATCTAAGTGCAACAACAATTTAACGGCCTCGATCATGCCACGCGTTGGGATGCACAGTACACCCGTGCTCTCCCCCACAGGAGAATACAATGATAGTCGGTCTTTCTCCGGTCTTCTCCTACACAAAAAAACGCCTCCTTTTACCCTTCCTCTCTATCACAACTCTCTGTTTCCATTGGTATCTGACCCCAATTTTTTTTTAAAAAAAATCTGTTAGGAATTTTAGATCAACCCATTAATTTAAATTCTTACAGTGATATTTGTATATTTTTAATTTTTATTTTTTTATTTTTTTCAGCTTTAAGTTTGATTGTTTCTGCACAGATCAGAGAAAGTTTTGTTTTTTAATCCTTTTCTTGTTTTGGGTGTTTATCAAAATTTGATTCTGACGCTTAATCAAGATTCAAGATTAGTATGTACTCAAGCAACGATTTGTATACAAATCCAAAGCCCTGCAAGCATCTTGCAGAGTACAAGGTGAAAAATGGTATATGTGGGTACAATTTGATTCAAGATTGTTTTAGGACAACTCCATATGGTAGGACAACATTGGAGATGTCGAAATTGGAGATACCTAGATGTAGTATTTGTAGTGGGTGTCAGGGCAGATTATACATGTGTTTGATCTGTTCATCAGTGTTATGTTGTTTGTCACCTGAATCAAACCATGCCCTTTTGCATAGCCAGTCTCAAGATGGACATGAGATTTTAGTAGATATAGAAAGGGCTGAGCTTTATTGCTCTGTGTGTTGTGATCAGGTATATGATCCTGATTTTGATAAGGCTGTGATGTGTAAACACATCAAGGGGTTTTCAAGAAGTGAAAATGGGGTTGAGGAGAGTGAGATGAGATTGAGTAAGAGGAGAAGGTTGAGTTTTGGGATTGATTTAGATTCAAAGAATATGAAGAGATTGTTTATTCGGAAGTCGAAATTGTGTTTTCCATTGGGATTAAGAGGTTTGAACAATTTGGGGAATACTTGTTTCATGAATTCTGTGTTGCAAGTGTTGCTTCATGCACCCCCTTTGAGAAATTACTTCCTTAGTGATAGACATAACCGAGAAATTTGCAGAAAGATGTCCTCGGATCGATTGTGTCTGCCTTGTGACATTGATCTTATGTTTTCAGCTGTGTTTTCTGGTGATCGGACCCCTTATAGTCCAGCTCAGTTTCTTTACAGGTCTGTGACTGTTAGTAGGCTTTATCTTCTGTGATTGAACTCAAATGGCTTTCTATCTGTCCTCCCGTTTACATTATTGATACTAGATACTTGATTATAACAGGATCTGTAAAAATGTAAGAGATAACAATCCCCACAAATTGAAAAACAAAGCTTTTAGTTAAAATTAGAGTTGTCTCATCAATTATAGTATAATTGTGAAACCATATGTTCATACTCTTCATGGAGTTTTTGGATAACCAAGATTTGATGCATTTCCTTTAAATCCGAACAATATGCAAGTTGAAATTCTCTTATAATGCTAAATAAGTCTATTGAGATTTTCTCTGAGTTGCTATATCCAGTAAGATATCAATCATTTGTCAGCTTAGATTGGATGCTTATACGTGGAAATAACATTGGTTGGAGTTGACAGTATGTAGTGTAGTGATTCTTTTTGATTGAATTGTTGTTTATATTTGCAGTTGGTGGCAGCATTCAGAAAATCATGCTACCTATGAGCAGCAGGATGCTCATGAGTTCTTCATTTCAATGCTGGACAAGATCCATGACAAAGAAGGGAAAGCAAGTTTGGCAATCAAAGGTATATTTTGATGAGAATGGCTCTTATACTTCTTGTCTATGTAGGACATCTTCTGGGTCTGTTGCTTAGATAATGGCTCATCTCTTTGTGTCTGAAATACAACACAGTGAGTAGATATAGTACAGATCTTGTTTATGTAGATGCTCGATTTCCGATTTCAAAATTTCGGCCTGTACTTTCATTTGGGATCGTTTTTATTGATAAGAGAAAGGGTGATTCAATTATTAAGACCTTGAGAACTCGAGAGTTTTGTGGCTTCCTCTTCTTCTTTGTCTCTTACAAAGAAACATTTCTTAAACAGATAATAGAGATTGCCAGTGTATTGCTCATAGGGCTTTCTACGGGCTCTTGAGATCTGATGTCACATGTGCATCATGCGGTTTCACTTCAACAACTCATGATCCTTGTATGGACATTTCTCTTGACTTGAGTGCGTGCAACTCCAGCCGAAAGGATTTTGGTAGTAAGTCCAGTAAGCCAAATGAATCTCTTGTAGGTTGCTTGGACCTCTTTACAAGACCAGAAAAATTGGGATCCGATCAGAAATTGTACTGTGAAAATTGTCATCAAAAGCAAGACGCTTTGAAACAAATGTCCATCAAAAAGCTCCCTCTTCTGCTCTGCTTTCATATAAAACGATTTGAACATTCTCCCACCAGAAAAATGTCCAGAAAGATCGATCGCCACGTGCCGTTTCCTTTGTCTTTGGACATGAAACCATATTTATCATCTTCAATTGTAAGAAAAAGATACGGGAACAGAATCTTTTCGTTTGACGGTGATGAATCAGATGTCTCTACAGAATTTGAAATTTTTGCAGTGGTCACACATTCAGGAATGTTAGAATCTGGTCACTATGTGACGTATTTGCATTTGATAAACCAATGGTACAAATGTGACGATGCATGGATAACTGAAGTCGACGAAGAAGTTGTTAGGGCCTCACAGTGCTATCTGATATACTATGTACAGAAGATGCTCTACCACAAGAGTTGTGAAGATGTTAGCTGCCAGCCAATGTCACTGCGAGCAGACACATTTGTTCCGATAACTGGTTGCTGCTAGAACTTCAATGTTTGTGCGCTGGACTTGGATATGTCTTCTGCATTATTCTGTCCAGCCAGGTAATAGTATTCGGGGGCCGTGAAGTATGATGGTAAGTCTAGGGGACTCTCCACCAACCAAGGCATTCCCGTTAAGAGGGATGATACTGGAAATTATATGATAATATGACTCAAAATTTGGATTTCGAGATAGAAAGTTGTTAACTTGCGAGAGTTCTAAGAAAGATGGAACCAACATTAGTTCTCCTTTTAAGGCCTTTAGAAGGAGCCTTATGAATGTACAGTAACTTAACAATGTGAGGGGCATCTTTTGTTTGGTCCCATTCTCATCTCTTCAAGATTCTGATAATGTTCATTATTGACTTCTTAAAACTGATCTCATTTCCTGTTGTTTGTTTGAGGTTTGTGTTACAACTTATAACATGTAACTTGATTTTTGGTAAATGTTAAAGAGTTATTATGGTAGCGAAAGTTATCAATCTGTTTTTCCTATGCACCAGAGGAGATGTCCTTATCCATAAATCGGTTACAAGTATAAAACCAATATGAAGAAATGTAACGATTATTAAAAAAGCAAAGAATGTATTCACGCCATCACCGTCTTAATCAGTGAGCTAAATTTGATTTTTGAGTGATTTCATAAGAATTTACGGAGTTGTGTGTTTTGGCGGGAAGGAAAGGACATTAAAAGATGTTGCTTAAATTGATAAATAGTTATATCCATAATATGGAACATGAATCTCCAATTAAATAGACGGCTAAAAATTAGTTTTGTCATTGCATATGTTTTCGAAACGTGTGAACATGACTTTTTTTGAAAGCGGAAGAATGTTCAATATAGTATTTCCTATATTCATTTTTACTTGTTTACTGTATCAAAAATATATTTATATTACTACTTATTCAATTTAAAAAATATAATCTACTATTTTATATCTATTTTCTTATCGTTAAACACTATTTATTTTCAATTTTTAGATTACATATAATAATTATGGATGATATAATAAATAATCATTTTATTATTATTTGTTAAGGAGTATGCGAAGTCAAAAACAAAATTATTACTTTATAAAAATAATTAAATTTTATCTTATTGCTTTAGTATATTGAGACAAGTAATTAACGACATCATTTAGGCTTAAGCCTTGATTAGCATATAATTTACTAATTTTATAAAATATTTAATTTTACAAGAGACTATGAATTCACGTAATCAAAATTAACATATAATTTCGTCGCTTCTGTTACTCTATCTAAAGAGAAATTCCCAAGATATTACATTTCTCACCAATTACTCTCTCAGTTGCCAACTTTTCAGGTTATATATAAGATTCGTAGGAAAAAACCCCACAGAAGAGAAACAATTCCCAAGCACTGATTTTGACAACCTTTCTCTGTGACTCAAGAATCCGCCAACCCCTTGGTTTTGTATCCAAGTTTGGCTCTTTCGCGTTTGACATTAAAGTATATCATATACTTGTGTTTCTTTTAGAATAAAAATATCATTCAACTATTTTTATTTTTCTCAAAAAAATATGTAACAAGTCAAAGACTTTCTTCTCTCTCAACTGACATTTTGTGAAACAAAAGTAATTTTAATATGCAATTGATGGAAATTAACTCCAACAACAAAAATATAAATGATGGAGAAACATACAGTTTAATTTTTAAAAATTATTTTAAGAGAAATAAAATCTCAAAATCAAAGAATGTAAATCAACTATTTATAAAAAATAAATTGTGAAGGGTATATTTGAACCATAGGACAAATTAACATACTAATATACTATTCCATCTATTTCAAGTTTGAACTGTATTTATGTTTACGTTTTAATTCAAACAGGTGATTTTTAGTGAGCCCAACCCTTGTCCGCTCCTAACGTAACGGCTTTCTTCTTCTTCTTGTTTTCTTGAAAAATTGTTGATAAGTGTTTAATTTTTCCATCGTTTTACATTAGAAAGAGGAAATGACGACGACCCAGAATAGCGTCAGTTTCGAGTGCGGTGGCGAAGAGACAAGCAATGGCTGCGAATTCATCGGGGTTGGAGAATAATCAGGCCGGAAAATTGAATGCTGGAGCGTCCAAGAAACGACGGGAACTTTCTAATATCTCGAATCATACAACTGTCTCTGCTCGTATACTCGATTTCTCATTCCTCCAAACTTGTGAGTGTTTCTCTGTTTATTATGTGTACTTTTTTTTACTGTAGGAAAATAATTGGAGTATTGGGTTTTATCTTCTTTTCTTTTTGTGTATTTTTTTGATTACTGGTTCGATGAATTACTTTTTGTATGTGTTGATTATGGGGTTTCTTGTATAAATTTGTGTATGGAAGGGAAATGTAGGTCGGTTTTGTGATTATTATTTTTGGGGGTTTTCTTCTTGGATTAAATAAGTAAAATGATTGAAGATACTGGGTAAAAATTAAATTTGAGAAAATCAAGTGAAGTGATTTGAGGGTTTTTGATACAAGGGGATTTCTGGGATTTTATTTTTTTTTGGGTCGGGATTGTGATATTTGGAAGTTGAATTCTCTCTGTTTGGTCTATTAAGAAGTAATAACATTCTTATGAGTCGGTATAAATTGAGAAGCACAAACATTGAACAATGTGATCAGTTCTTGATCTTTTTAATTTGTTTGGGAAGGGAGGTGGATGCAGAAAAACCCCCAAATATATAGCAAAGGGAAAGAAAGAGGGAAAATATAGGATAACCATGCAATAGATTAAATTCTTCAGGTATCTAATAAAAGGTAACACAATTGATCTTGTAAGGAAGGCGATTTTCTTTAGGTAGTGCTCAAATTTTGGAACTGATTTCATTTAGTTCTTTTGGGACTTTTAGGTTTGGAGTTGATCTCTTTGTGCCTCATAATTGTATTTGTGATGAAAATGTGTTCTTTTGGGACTTCTATGTCTAAGTTGATGTAACAATGATATAGTGTTCCATTTAATAGCACCATTCTAGTTTAATCGTCTTAGTTTTGACATGAATGGAGTTTAAGAGTAGGTGAAGAGTTGAAGGCTGAATGTAGAAATTATAATATATTGGAAGCTGGTCCAAAGTTAGAGTTTACTTCTTACGGAGTCTGATCTTTTATAAGGATAGAAGTTTGATATTTTTGGTGCATCTTGAAAGGGAAAGACAGACAATCTTTTCCGTAATGCATGGAATACAAATATTTGGTAAGCCAGTGGAGAGAACTTCCCGAATTCAAGTGTGATGCAACCAGTCATATCATTTCCATCCTTAATTTGAATATCTACCTTAAAGAATTGGTTGTGTATTACTGATTCTTATCACACCCAATTCTTTTTCCCACTGTGGCCATTAAATGCTGTTGGGTTGGAACCTAAGTTTGATTTCCCAAGCTCAGCTTCTATTGCTGAGATTGTGCCGCTGAATGGATTTATAGGGAGTTTTCTCTGTGACTACTTATGGTACGTACGAGCACTTATCTTGTAAGAAATAAGAACAGATATCTTGTCTTGACTTGATTGTAAACAAGATACATGCTCGGCTCCTTATACATAGGAATGCCACTGCCAGAAATAAGTGAACTTAAACTATTTGAAATGAGATAAACAATTAAATAAGGAAAATTTACCTGAATCTCGAGATTCTTTATTATATGTCAGAATTAGGAAAACTTTCTATAATATTAATCTTGTTAAGAAAGTTCCATCAATGGATATCTCGAGTTGATGTAACTGAGTGACGAGTAAAGTAGAGGAAATAAACTTGAGTAGTTGCAACTGAATGGGAAATGATATAAAGATGGTCCATTCCATCATCTAGGTCTGGTTGCAATTAGAATATAGCCACTTGACTAGCTAATCGACTAAACCAGCTTCTAGCCGACCAATTAACTTAGCTAGGCTCAGAAACTGTTTTTTACATCACACCACAGCTATGGCTTATCACATTGCTCACCGCCCTTATTCCGCCCTCGTAACCACACCATGCTTAGTAAGGTCAGTTGCTCCTTTCTGTGAACGTATCGTCTACTAGTAACACAAACCTTGACCTTCTTCCTTATGAAATGACAGGCAAAACCTATAGAAAAACATCTAGAATATGAATAAAGTTGCATTAAATGTTGACTTCAAATGAACCCATTTGGATCTTTTGTTAGATCCACATTTTTCATTTGCTGCTAAGGTTAAGATAATCTTTATCATCTCGATTACTCGATACATATTGAATACCACTGGAGAAAACATTTCCTGGAGTTGAGCCTTCCTCTCTGCACATTTAGCTTTAGCACATCAGCTAATCAGATGATAGTGGAGGCAAAATGATATTAAACCGCAACGAGAGCAAACTAATTAGCTGGGACAGGCTGTTCAGAGTCCTTATTTTTGCTATATTGAAGATCACTGCCTTAAATTTGCTCAGACTCTTCCAAAATCTGCCCTTCTCTTTTCTCTGCATTGAATCTTCTTTTGCTCTATATGTTTTTAGATTAACACGCATAATTTCTGGAAATATGAAACAGGGCTCTTTTAGTAGTATGGACAACTACACTGGGCATGTCATTGACCATACCCCTTGCTATGATCGCTGACATGCTAGTTCATGGACGTTGTTACTCTGCAGTGTACATTCTTGGATGCATTCAGGTTTTTCTTCAATAAAGCTATTACTTTTCTACATGCTTGGAGTATGTTTTAGGAACTGAGAAAAATTAACATGTTACCAACTCAAGTTCATGCTTGTACCAGCTATATTTTTGTTTGGTTCTGCCTAGATAGAGTCATAGATGAGTGTGCACTTTCGTGTTGTGGTGTCTGTTCTGAATGCTGCCTGAGTGAGGCGAAGCGCTCAAATGGTTGCACCTAGCTCCAGATTTTAGCTGCCAAAGCGAGGCTTTGGCAACAATATGCTAATGTTTACAAGTAGTGACTTCTCTAATGTATTTTTTTTTGAGTGGTTTGTTAGTTTTAGTACTTGTCAATTCCACATTCTCTTTGGTCTTTTACTGAGGGGTTGTAACAGTAACATCTCCTCCATGACATTAGTGCTTCCCTGCGCTACAGTAGTAAGATATTTAAGGAATAAAAACGGAAGGTTTATATAAGAATCAATTTTGAGAAATTTCAGGACTTAGCAAGACTTGGTTCTTTGCAATGTGAGAAATTCCAAATCCAATACCGTGCTACAACTCGGCTCTGGAATCCGTTTTGCCTTGTCGAACTGTTTATATGATTTCCCAATATCTTATATGAAAATGAAGTTCCTAAAGGTGCTATCTCCGACTTTCAGGTTGATTGATTAGAAACTTAGGCCCTCTTATCTATTTTCCCATTCCTGATGTCCACATTAATAAGCACCATCTGTATTTGTTTTATTAGCAAGGGGCTTGAATCAGAAAGAAGCTAAGCAGAGGGGTGGTTGTATTCATTTTAATTCATTGATCCCTTTTACTAGCATGATCAGTTGGCTTTTGATTAGTCATCATTATAACTGAAAATATGATTTTTTTAAGTTTAATTGCTCAACATGGATTAAAATCCTTCCAAATTTCCCGGATTGGTGATTCTAAATGTGAATGCCTTAAGGATGTCTTCTGCCCATTCCTTGCTATTGTCTAGTTATAGTGTTCCTTTTATCATCTCCCTTTTCTTGATTAATTTGTGAAACTTCAGCATAACTTGTGTCCTTTAGTGTTTCTATAGTGATTTATTTACTCAGAATCATGTACATGCAGAGAGGATCAAGATTGATGGGATAAAACGAGACCCTTGGTTCCTTCCTTTTCATCCCCCTTCATTGTAAAAGGTTCGAGAGACAACTTGTATTAAGTAAGAATCACAATATTTGATAATTACTCTGCCCAACTTAGTTTTTCTTCTCGCTTCTTTTTGTTAAGTACATTTTTCTAACTTTGTTTTTTTTTTGGGCGGGCGGGAGGGCCTTGGGGCACGACGGTGCCTCAAGGAGGGGGGATGGGGCCTCGGGGCACGACGGCGGGTGTGGGAGGGGGATCAGGGCACGACGGTGCCTCGAGGCGGGGGGTGGGGACTCGAGGCATGACGG